>JAQZBX010102149.1:0-11188 GCA_029593785.1 Cabassous unicinctus | reverse complement strand
GGGGGGGGGGGGGGGGGGGCACGTGTAATCGCTGATCACTGCTTTTGATTTGCTATTTTGGATCGCTGGAGGCCCAGCTCTGAGGGCAGCCATTGTTCCAAGCTACCCAGAAAAAGGCAACAAAGGAGACTTAAAGACACACGCTTCCTTAGACAGCTGAAGGGCTGCACTGGCTGAGCAGGGGCCAGGTCAACTTTGGTAAGCCATGGGAGAAGGTACTGGTGCCCTTTCTGGCTCCTTCCTCATTCCCTCCCCAGGCAGTTTGGAGCTGTCAATAAAAAGAATCAATGAGGGAATGGATGTGGCTCAAGCAGTTGAGCACCCACTTCCCACATGGGAGGTCCCAGGTTCAGTTCCGGTGCCTCCTAAAGAAGACAAACAAACAACAAGCAGACAATGAGCAGACATCAAGCAAAAACAATGAGCAGACAACAAGCAAAAACAAACTAGCTGGGAACGGATGTGGCTCAAGCAGTTGAATGCCTGCCTCCCACATGGGAAATCCTGGGTTCAGTTCCCAGTGCCTCTTAAAGAAAAAACAGACAACTAGTGGGAGGGGGGGAAGAATCAATGAACTCAAAGACAAGACAACTGAAAAGAATCAGTCTGAGGAGGAGAAAGAAAAAAGAATTTAAAAAAAGTGAAACGGGGGGTGGATGTGGCTCAGATGGTTGGGCGTCCGTCTGCCATATGGAGGGACCGAGGTTCGATCCCCGGGACCTCCCGGTAAAATAAAAAAATATATATAGAAGGTGCATGGGCTGCCAGGCTCTGTGTGCCAGGGAGCCGCCAGGCCCCAGGAGCCATGCAGCAAGATGATGACGTAAAAGGAGAGAGACAAGACGAGATGCTCCGAAAGCTCCGAAAACCAGGAGCCGAGGTGGCGCAGATGGCTAGAACACCTCTCCTACATCGGAGGTATCCAGGATAGAATCCCGGTGAAGATTGGAGGAGGAGGATGAGAAGAGATAAAACAGACACAGAGAATTGCCCAGCGAATGGACACACACACAAAAAAAACACAGCAAAATGGGGAAGGGGGGGTTTAAAATGGATCAAGTAAATAAATAAATCTTAAAAAAAAAAAAGTGAAACTAGTCTAGGAGACACCATCAAGTGTACCAATATATACATTTTGGGAGTCCCAGAAGGAGAAGAAAAAAGAAGGACTTTTCAAAGAAATAATGACAGAAAACTTCCCAAGCTTAGAAAAAGACATAAATATGCACATCCAACTTGAAGAAAAATATGCCCCATCACATACTGCTCAAACTGACGAATGCAAAGGTCAAGGAGAGAATTCTGAAAGCTGCAAGAAATAAAGCAATGTGTTCTGTATGAAGGAGTCCCAATTAAACTAAGTGCCAATTTCTCATCAGAAACTGTGCAGGCAAGGCGGCAATAGGTTGAAATATTTAAAAGTGCTGAAAGAAGACAATTGCCAAGAATTTTAGATTCGGCAAGACTTTCTTTCAAAAATGAGGGAGAGATTAAAACATTCCCAGATAAACAAAGGCTGAAGGAGATCATCACCACTAGACCTGCCTTACAAGCAGTGCTGAAGAAAGTTCTTCAGACTGAAAGGCAGGACACTAGACAGTGGTTCAAAGTGGCATAAAGAAATAAAGACCTCTGTAAAGGTAACCATTTGGGTAATTATAAATACCAGTACTATTATACTGTATTTTTTGGTATGTAACTCTCCTTCTTATCCCTACAGGTGCTTAAATGCATAAAAAGTAACAAAAAATCTATGGGTTTAGACTTACAATGTACAAAGATACACTTTGTAACAAGTACAAAAAAGGTGGGGGAACAGAGGGTTATGGGAACGTGTATGTGTATGCTATTTAAGTGAAGGTGGTATCAAATCAAATATGATTGCTAAATATATATCTGGTATATTAAATTTTAACCCTCTTAATAACCACAAGGAGAAATATGAAGAATATATTCAGATAGAAATGAGAAGGTACTCGATATGGTACAATGCAAAAAAATCAAATAAATACTAAAGTAGGCATTATCAGAAGAGCTGAGAGACAAAAAAGGTATAGGACTTAAGGACTAAATAGCGAGGAGCAGATGTGGCTCAAGCGGTTGAGCGCCTGCTTCCTACATGGGAGGTCCTGGGTTCGGTTCCCAGTGCCTCCTAAAAAAAAACAACAAAAAAACAAGCAAACAAATGAAAAAACCAACTTAGGGGAGCCAATGTGGATCACTGGTTGAGTGCCAGCATCCAACATACGAGGTCCTGGGTTCAATCCCCAGCCCCGGTACCTCAAAAAATAAAAATTAAAAATTAAAAAAAAGGACTAAATAGCATATAAGACAAAATGCCAGAAGAAAGTCCTGCATTATCAGTGGTGACTTTAATTGTAAAGGGATTAAACTCTACAGTCAAAAGGCAAAAACTGACAGAATAGATACAAAAGCACAATCCAATTATATGCTATTTACAAGACTCACCTTAAATGTAAGTAGGTTAAGAGTGAAAAAATATAGACCATGCAAGAAGTAACCAAAGGAGAAATGGGGTAGCTATACAAATATCAGATAAAATTGACTTTAAATTAAAAACTTATGAGGGACAAAGACAGTCCTTACATTCTGATAAAGGGGTCAATTCACTAAGAAGATGTAACAATTATAAACAGATATGAACCTAATAGCAGAGCCCCAAAATATATGAAGCAAATAATATCAGACATGAAGGGAGAAATAGATGGTTCTATATTAATAGTAGGAGATTTTAATACATCACTTTCAATAATGAATAGAACATCTAGACAGAAGATCAATAAGGAAATACAAGACATGAATGATATCCTAAACCAACTAGACCTAACAGACATATAGAACACTTCACCCAAATACACATCCTTGAGTGCACATAGATCATTCTAAAGAAATTCTCAGTAAATTCAAAAACATAGAAATCATACAATGTATACTCTCCACCCACAACATCATGAAGCTAGAAATCAATAGCAAAGAAAGGGAAAATTCACAAATAGATGGAAATTAAACAACATAACATACTCTTAAACAATCAATGGGTTAAAGAGGAAATCAGAAGCAAAATTAGGAAATACCTTGAGGCTAATGAAAACGAAAATACAACATACAAAACTTTATAGGATGCAACAAAGGTAGTGCTGAGAGGGAAATTTATAGCTCTAAATGTTTACATTTAAAAGTAAGAAAGGCTTCAAATCAGAGACCTAACCTCAAAACTGGAAGAACTAGAAAAGGATGAGCAAACTAAATCCAAAGCAAGCAGAAGGAAGGAAATAAAGATTAGAGTGGAGATAAATGAAATAGAGAATAAAAAAAATAAAGAGAATCAACAAAACCAAAAGTTGGTTCTTTTGAAAGATCAATAAAATTGACAAACCTTTAGCTGTACTGAAGAAACAAAGAAAGAGGACACAAATAATCAAAATCAGAAATGAAAAGGGGGACATCATTACCAACCTCAACAAAAAAGACTATAAGTATAAGGGTACTATGAACAACTGTATACCAATAAATTAGATAACCTAGATGAAACGGAAAAATTCGTAGAGACAAACAAATTATCTACTCAAAGCAAAAAAAATCTGACTCAAGAAGAAACAGAAAATCTCAACAAACCAATAGAAAAAAAAAATTGAATCAGTAATCAAAACCTCCCAACAATGAAAAGTCTAGGACCAGATCATCCCACAGTAGAATTTTACCAAACATTCCTCAGAAAGTTAAGTATAGAATTACTATATGACCTAGGAATCCCACTTCTAGGTATATACCCAATTAGTAAAAGCAGGGATGCAAACAGATATTTGCACACCGATGTTCATGGCAGCATTATTTTTTTTTTTTTTAAGATTTATTTATTTATTTATCCCCCTCCTGCCGCCTGTGTTTGCTGTGTCCATTTGCTGTGTATTTTTTCTGTGTCTGCTTATCTCCCCCTTGCTGCGAGGTCTTGCTGCATCAGCCCACTGCGCCGCACGGGCCGTCCTGCCCTCACAAGGAGGCCCCGGGAAGCGAACCTGGGGCCTCCCATATGGTAAATGGGAGCTCTATCGATTGAGCCACACCCGCTTCCCAATGGCAGCATTATTCACAATTGCCAAAAGGTGGAAGAAACCCAAATGTCCATCAACTGATGAATGGATAAACAAACTGTGGCATATACATATAATGGAATATTATTCAACCCTAAAAAGGAATGAAGTTCTAATACATGTGACAACATGGATGAACCCTGAAGACATCATGTCAAGTGAATTAAGCCAGGAACAAAAGGACATATATGATTCCACTGATATGAAATAAGTTGAGTGAAATAGGCCAGACACAAAAGTAAAAAAAATTGTATTATCGCAGTTATATGAAATTACAGTATGAAAATTCAGAGTCAGAAACTAGAACACAGATTACCAATGGCCAGGGTGGAGCTAGGAAATGGAAAGTCAATACTTAATTGGTACAGAGATTCTGATTGGGGTGATGGAAAAGTTTTGGCAATAGATGGTGGTGAAGGTAGCAAAACACTGTGAAAGTAATTAACACCACTAAATTGCTTATTTGAAAATGGCTAAAATGGGAAATTTCAGGTTGTAGATATGTTACCATAATACTAATAATAATAATAATAATAATAAAGGAAACAAAACTATACAACACAGAGAGGAAATCTATTGTAAACTATGGACTACAATTAATAGTACAATTATAATCATTTTGTTTCATCAATTGTATAAAGTTACCATGCTACTGCAATGTGTAATAATAGGGAAATCTGTGTGTGTGAATGTAGGTACATGGAAAAAAAAAGTTTATCAGTATGTGAAAGGTGTATGGAAACTCCCTGTACTATTTTAGCAACTTTTTTTATAAGTCTGAAATTATTTCAAACTAAAAAGTTAAAAAAAAACAAAAAACAAAAACTAATGGATGAGTGAGTGATAGAGTAAGTGACAGAATTAGTTTTTTCCATCAGCTTTAAAAAGACCCAAGAAGTAACATTTAATAGCTTATCTTGGATTGACATTTAGCCATATACTTGTAAATGCTAGGCTACCCCAAACAGATTATTGTAATTAAACATTTTATACATATGACTTAATGAGAAAATAGTGAAACTTTAAAATTTAAGAATAGAAAATATTAAGTACAAGGGTCAAAGTGGGATTTAACTTACCTTAACAACATCAGCTTTATGTTTTTCTAAAACTTGAAGAGTCTGAGCAGTATTTGAATCAATCACTACCACAAGTGAATGACATCCATAAGCAATTAAACCTTGCCAGCCCCTAACAAAAAAGTAATGTTAAAATTTAAGTGTGTGTGTGTGTATATATATATATATATATATATAAGCAAGACTTAACTTCTCTCTTACCCAGAGGCATCCTAAATAATGATAAATGTAATTAAAATGTATTACAATTAATAAAACCATTATTTTAAACCTAAAAGTCAGTATTTTACACGATTCCACTTAAACAGAATGTTTAGCTAAGTTTACAAATACTTGTGGCAACTCATTTTTCATCTGGATAAAAAAGTTTCTAAATGACATGCATATATATCCATTGGATGTATACAGCAACTGGTGGAGTGGTCTGTGCACTTTTCTTTGAAGGCACAAGCCTTGTCTTATTCAATTTTGAATCCTTAGCATCCACAAACTGCCCAAGACCATGCTTCATAAATATCTATAGATAGTCCCAGCCCTTGCAAACATATGAAAAGACAAACACCAACCCTGAAGGAGGTTTCTGTCCTCTTGATAATATTCCCAGCTGCCAGCACTACAGAATTTTGCCTTTACATTTGCTAATAATTAAACTGTCAGAATTGCAGTGTTATTTTACAGTGAAAAAGAGAAAAAATAATAGACACGACCTGTTATGGGTGGGCATATCCTACAGAGAAGGAGCAAGAAAACATAAAAGTGAGATGAAGAACAGGTGAGAGAACAGATAGGCGCCTAGCACAGGGTCTAGGACATCTTTGAATGGCAAACTGTTGAATGATTAAAGGTAAGAAACAAGTATAAGAGACAGAGATGACAGGCAGGGGAGAGAACGTGGGTAGAGTAATTGAGGGTAGAGGGAGAGAAACCTAGAGGTGGGAAGAGAGATAAAGGCAGGGGAATAGAATGCTAAGGAAGGAGACGCAGGAAAAGAAGCAAAGAAAAAGATAGGAGAAAGGGCCAAATGCATTTGCATGGGGGAATTTCCCGCATGGGGCATTTATTACTTTTATAACAACAACGAAAATGCAGCTTTTAAAAGAAAATCTCCAAAGAATCGAGGCGGCACCGCGCCGCGGCGAAGCCAAACTAACCACAGGGTGAAACCTCTTGTTCCTTCCCCGCCCCTCCCAAACTCCGCGCCTGGCCTCGGCGGCCTAGAGTCCCGACGCCCTCACCAGTCCACCGCAGTCCTGTTGTGGGCGTTGAGAGCCCCGGTGAGGGTGCGCGCCGACACCTTGAAATTCACAGTGTAAGGTAACATAGCAGCGACTGAACCAGCTGTAGACACCCGCCCGCAACCAGGAAGCGACGGCTGCTGTGTTTCCGTTCCAAACAGAGTCCGGGTGGCCCCGTAGGCGCAGCTCGCGGGTTCCGCGGAATCCACGGTTTCACCGTCCGCAGGATCCATGGTCCTCGAATTCCGGCGCCTCCAGGTTTCGCGGAGTACAGAGTTCCGCCGCCCTGCGCGATATGGGGTTGTTCCTTGTCGGGAAAAAGTAGTGCTCACTCCAGTCATGTTTGTTTTCTCCAGGTTGGGACTGTGTAGCCCTCGGTATCTTGCTGGAAATCATGAAAAACAAAAGAAAAGAAAAAAGTCCCGATTACCGTTCTACTTTTTACTAGGTACATTGGTACCTGGTAATGCCAGGCACTGTTGTAGGCATCCAGGATGTAGAAACAAAACACAAAAGACCCCGCTCTGGTGGGCTTATGGAATAAGTAAATTAATGGGAATGCATTGCATGAAATGGAGAGAGTAAATGAAATGAATGGGCCAAATGTAAAGGATTTCCAAATATGGAGAACTGAGGTCTATGAAAAGCTCCCTTTGCCCTTGATGAAAAAAAGTAGCACTACACCTGAGGCCAACGGGCAGTGCCTGTTTGTTGGCATAGCTTTTATTTTAGTTTTTCCTCTACCCACTCTCTTGAAAGTTAGCTCAATCCCTGTGTAGCTTAGCACTTCATTTATACCCTTTACTACAGCACTTAATGATTCCTTTCCAGCAATGACTTATGCAAATTTCTCTCTCTCAAAAGATTGTTAGCTTCTTGATCAACGAAGAGGACAAAATATTGGCATTTTTTCCATCAGGGATCTTTGTATCCACCTTAGTCTTGTAAAACAGCTTTCTCTAAGATCACCTCCAATATCCTTCTGGTTGATAAAGCCAATGAACACATTTTGACTCTTAGTTGTACTCTTTAATCTTGACACTGTTGCTTCTCCCTCTCTTTTTACCTTCCCTTGCCCTATGCCCTTCCCCACAGATGCTTTCAGCCGCCATCCTATATGCCCATAACCACAGATCTAAATCTATCACTCCCTATTAAAAATCTTTGATGCCTCCTGTAACAGAGATTGGTAATTGCCTGCCAGAATTCATCCTCCCTTTCTTTCATAGGAACAGAACCATAATTTATAGCTGGGTACACTGATGCTGAGTTAAAAGACTACATTTCCCAGCTTCCCTTACAACTAAATCAGACTATGAGACTAAATTCTGGCCAATTAGATGTAAGTGTAAGTGTTGTGTAGTGACCACTGAGAAGTCACATTTCTGTGCTGTTCTTTAGTTCTGTTTCAATATTTATCTCCCTGCACTGTAGTTACTGTAGCAGTTTAGCATTATTTATGAATTCCAAAAATAGATATTGGATTATGCTTGTAAACTGGTGTGTTCTTCCGGGCATGATTAAGTTATGATTAGGGCTTTGATTGGGCCACGTCAGTAGGATGTTGAGCGCAGGAACTCAGAGACAAAACGACATGGCAGAACAGAGGAGTTAGTTGGAGTTTTGAGTTGGAATTTTGATGCTGGAGTTTTTGAGCTGGAGACCCGGGAAGGAAGCACACAGAGGAGCTTGGTTGTAAGGAAGGAGAGAAGGCCCCAGGAAAACGGATGAGCTGTTTGCCTGACAGTTCACAGCTGGCCTTGTGGAGAGAGGCAAAGCCTAGAGAGCCTCATAGTCTACCTTGTGGAGGAACCAGAGGAGCTAAGCCTGGAAAGAGGCAAGCCCCGGGAAGAGAGGAACCCAGGAAGCCTGGACCCTGGCAGACATCGGCAGCCATCTTGCTCCAACACGTGGCCATAGACTGTGGTGAGGAAGTAACTCATGCTTTATGGCCTGGTAAGTGTAAGCTTCTACCCCAAATAAGTAACCTTTATTAAAACCAACTGATTTCTGGTGTTTTGCATCAGCACCCCTTTGGCTGACTATTACAGTTATTTACAGGTGTGTCTGTCTAGTAGGTGATATTAATACATTTCTAGGTAACCATAATGTGAGAGAATAAATATATCTTAGTAGACTTAGAACTCCTTTCAGAACAGGACCAAATCCTAGTCTCCCTTTCTCCTCAATTTCTAGCACTGTTTCTGGCATACAGTTAGTGTTCAACAAATGTTTGATGGTGCAGGAGCTCCAAATGCTCATTAAGCATAAGATCAGTCAGATATGAGGTGACAATGAGGATTCAGGGCAAGAGCTCACAGATGGAAGGAGACATCAGATAACCAGACCTACCATGCCCGAGGTAAGAAACCGTCTCTTGGAGGAGGAGGGATTAATTGGTTTAAATCTACAAGCTACCTTGAGGACATGAAACTTGAATATTCAGGGCAAGAACTGATGATCAGCTGCGTTTGGGACAGCCATATGGCTCTGATGGTAAAAGAGTGTGCAATTAAGTATATTAATGGATTTTATGACCTTCTCTGAAGCAACTGCCTTAGCCAGTATGAAAAACAAAATATTGGATATACTTTAATTGATCTCTTTAATAGGACAGAACCTATGCCCCTCTGTATGCATGAAAAATGACCATTTAACCTCATGCCTGATGACATCAACTCCAAAGCCTGGTAATGCAGGCTCAGAGCATCCACTGCTATATCATTTGCATCCCTAAACTAGGACAACTTTATTTCTTCCTTTCCCTTAAAGTTGGTGGAGAAAAGAGTATGTGACATTTTTTATTCCTACTCTGCTTGAGTGGAAGGCAGCAGAGAAAAGAAATGAAAACAAAGAAAAATATATGTAACAGAACAATGACTTGGATTCATAAATAATTTTCCATCATTACATTAGCGAGAGCATTGGTAAATAGGTTTGAGAATGGACGGAGGTATTGAGGATAAAGATGATAAAGTCAATAGTTCACTTTTGAACACTCACAATGAGCCAGCTACTAAGATAAACCCTTCATGTGTATCATCTCATATAAACCCTCAAACTTACTAAGAGTGTATTATAACAAGTATCCTACTAATGATAAAAATTAAGGCTCACAGAGTTGCCCAAGTTTACACAGCTGTTAGAAAGCAGAACCCATGGTCAGAATCCAGGTATGCCTGATTCCAAAATCATGCTTTTAATTACTGACAACACCATGTTACCTACCATGTAATACATTGAGATGTAACTCACTTTATTGAGATGTAACTCACATACCATACAGTTCACAATTCAATTGTTTCAAATATATTCCACAGAATTGTGCATTCTGTGCATATCACAATAAATTTTAGAACATTTTAATCACACCCCCCTCCAAAAAAAAAACCATATTCATTAGCAATCACTCTCCATTTCCCCCAATCTCCTCCCAACCCTAGACAACCATGAATCCACTTTGTGTCCCTATGGATTTGCCTGTTTGGACATGTCATATAAATGGAATCATACAATATGTGTTCTTTCGTACCTGACTTCTTTCACTTAGCATAATGTTTTCAGGATTCATCCATGTTGTAGCAGATATAAGGACTTAAGTCCTTTTTATTGCTGAACAATATTATTTTGTATGAATACACCACCTTTTATTTATCCATTCATCAGTTGATGGGCATTTAAGTTGTTTCTACTTTTTGGCTATTATGAACAATGATGCTATGAACATTCCTATACACATTTTTGTGTAGACATGTTTTCATTTCTCTTGGTTATATACCTAGGAGTGGAATTGTTGGCTCCTAAAATAACTCTACGTTTAACTGTTAAAGGAACTTCCAGGCTGTTTTCCAAAGAGTCTGTACAATTTTACATTCCCACCAGCAGTGTAGGGGGGTTCCAATTTCTCAATATCCTCTCCAACATTTGTTGTTTTCCTTTTAAAGAAAAATACTAACCAACCTTGTGTGTTTAAAGTGGTATATCATTGTGGTTTTGATATGAATTTCCCTAAAGGCTAATGATATTGAGCATCTTTTCATATGGTTATTGGCCATTTGTATATCTTCTTTGAAGAAGTGACTATTCAAAACCTTCACAAATTTTTATTTATTTTTTAAAGATTTATTTATTTATTCCCCCCCCAGTTATCTTTGCACTTGCTGTCTGCTCTCTCTGTGTTCTTCTGTGTCTGCTTGTCTTCTCTTTAGGCAGTACCAGGAACCAATCCTGTGACCTTCTGGAGTGGAGAGAGGCTGCTCAATCTCTTGCACCACCTCAGCTCCCTGATTGCTGTATCTCTCATTGTCTTTCTTCTGTGTCTCTTCTTGTTGTGTCATCTTGCTGTACCAGCTCTCCACATGGGCCAGCACTCCGCATGGGCCAGCACTCCGCATGGGCCAGCTCTCCGCTTGGGCCAGCTTAACACGGGGACCCGCTTGCTTTTCAGCAGGAGGCCCTGGGAATCAAACTCTGGACCTCCTATATGGTAGACAGGAGCTCGATCACTTGAGCCACATTCACTTCCCTCTTTTTTTTTATTTTTGAGGTACCGGGGTTGGGGATTGTAACCGTTGGCCAATTTGATATAATTATGAATTCCAAAAATATAATTGGATCATGCTTGTAAACTGATTTGTTAATCTGGGCATGATTAGGTTATGATTAGGGCGTTGAGCCCCACCCCTTTGGTGGGTGGGGAATCGAGTATAAAAGGCAAGGAAAAGAACAGAGTTGAAGCAGTCTTTTGAGAAGCAGTTTTGAT
>JAQZBX010102148.1:0-11189 GCA_029593785.1 Cabassous unicinctus | reverse complement strand
AAAAAAAAAAAAAAAAACAAGGAATGCCTTCAGGGACTTTTGATTGAGATTGCATTTAATGTATAGATATTTCAGGAGAATTGACATCTGAAAAATATTAATTCTTCTGACCCATGCACATGCAATGTCTCTCCATTTATTTAGATCTGCTTGATTTCTCTCAGCAATGTTGTACAGTTTTGAATGTACAGGTATTACATATTTCTGTCAGATTTATATCTACATATTTCAAGTTTTCTTTTTAGGTTATTGAAAATAGCAATTTTAAATAATTTTAATTTCTAATTTTTCTTGTGAGTATAAAGAAATACATTAATTTTTGTAGTGATCTTGAATCCTGGCCACCTCCTAAACTGATTTATTAGTTCTAATAACATTTTTGTACATATCATTGGATATTCTACATTGATAATAATGTTGGCTATAAAAAACACAGTTTTATTTTCCACTAAGGATGCCTATTACTTCTTTTCCTTGACTTATAGCTCTGGCAAAAATTCCCAGTATAATGTTGAATAGAAGTGCAGAGTATGGGCCTCCTTGTGTTTTCCTAGTCTTAGTGGGAATGCATTCAGTTTTTCAATGGAAGTATGATATTAGCTGTAGGTTATTGCTAGATTTCCTTCTTTCATCAAGTTGAACAATTTCAAATCTATTGCTAGTTTTCTCAGAATTTTTCTCAGAATGGGTATTGAAATTTATCCAATTACTTCTCTATATCTCTTTAAATAATCAGTTTTGTTTCTTTGCTTGTTCATGCAGTGAATTACACTGAATTGTTTTCTAGTGTTAAAAAGCCAATGAAGCATTCATGTGAATAACCCCAATTTAAAATGAAGTATTATCATTTTTATATATTGTTAGATGAACTTTGATAAATATCTTTCTAGAATTTCTGTCTCTATATTCACAAAATATATGGTCTGTAGATTTATTTCCTTTTTAATATATTAGTATATTATACTTCCTGAAATGTCATGTAATCTATATATTTTTTAGAGTATAAAACAAAGCTATCTCATAATCGAAATAGCATGATTTTATTAAAGTAATGTGCTCATGTACATATTCTACATCTGGGCTAATGTGTATTCTATTGTATCAATAAAATACTGGAGAGTACAAGAAAGTAGGCCATCCTGAACTTCTCCTTCATTCCTTGAACTTCAAATACTTGTGCCCTAAAAATTCTTAAAGAAGAATTTATGGGAAGATGATGTCAGACCAGGCAGATATATCTCAACTTTCTCACAAAAAAATGGAGAAAGAGCTAAAACCTGTCTGTAGGACCTGCTTTGGGGGTCAGCAGACCAAGCCAGTGCTACTCAACTCCCAGGAGGTTGAGGGACAGAGAGACAAAAAGCCTAAAACAAAAAAACATGAGTTACCAAACCCCAAAGGTGGCCAGGAAGTGCTCCTCTCCCACACGCCCAAGATATTAAACTTGGGTGAAACCTCTGGTTCACTGCAGCTAAATGAGATGGGAACAGACATTTTCCTCCCTGTCAGCTGTTACAAGGGAAAAAAGGGAGGGGATGGTAGGGGGCTTTTTTTCAGTGAGTTTGATTATTAAAGCCCAGTTTGAACATCAACTCTGGCCAACCAAAACACAAGAAAATGGAGATTTCTTCTACTAGGAAAGGTGCATTGAAGAGTACCATCTGCTGGCCAGTCTGGAAGTTGCATGGACCAAAACTGCTTTTAGTGCTCTCAGTATCCTAACTCCTGGGACAAAATCTGCACTCCATTTTGAGTCCCTAGTCTAAATTTGCTAACTTTAACAGGGCAATTTTAAATATTTAGAATAAGTTGAATTAAATATCAAAGAAGAGATGTGAAAAAAAATAAGCAAGAGTGAGAAAATGGCCATTAAAGTAAATTCACCAACCTATTCAGATGCTTAGACAGCAGCAATAAACTATAAGCCATTCTAGGATACAGGAAGAGATGGCCAAGCAAAAGGAACAAACCAAATACCCTCAAGAGATACAGGATTTATGACATTAATCAATGATAATCACACAACTCTCCTAATTAAGGTCAAAGAAATGAAGGAAAATAAGACTAAAGAGATAAAGGATATGAAGAAGATACTGGGTGGGCATAAAGAACAATTTGAAAGCCTGCAAAGAAAAGTAACAAATCTTATGTGAGTGAAATACACTATGGATGAGATTAAAAGCACATAAATGGCACTTAAGAGCAGATTTGAATGCTTGAAGACAGAATTAGTGATTTCAAAGACAGAAAATCTGATTGGAAAAAGGCTGGAGAACAGAAAGAAAAGAGAATGGAAATAATGGGACAGGATCTCAGGGAATTGAATGAAAATGTGAAATGCACAAACATACATATTATCAGTGTCTCAGAAGGAGAAGAAAATGGAAAAGGGTCAGAAAAATATTTGAGGAAGTAATGACTGGAAACTTCCCATCCTTTATGAAAGACATTAATATCACTATCCAAGAAGAACAACATATTCTGAACAAAAGAAATCTGAATAAACCTACCCCTAGACACTTGCTATTCTGAATGACAAATATCAGAGTAAAAAGAGGATTCTGAAAGCAGTGGGGGAAAAAAAAGGCATCACATACAAGGAAACCACAAAAAGATTAAGTGCCATCCTCTCATCAGAAACCATAGAGAAGAAAAGAAAGTGGTACGATGGATTTAAGGTAATGAAATAGAAAAACTGACAGCCAAGAATTCTGTACCTGGTAAAACTGTCCTTTCAAAATGAGGGTCAGTTCAACGTCTTCAAAGACAAACAAAAACTGATAGAATATGTTACCAAAAGATCAGTATTACAAGAGATACTAAAGGGAGTGCTGCAGCCTTAAAAGAAAGAACAAGGGCAAGAAGCTTGGAGAAGACTGAAGAAATGAAGATTATTAAGACAGGTAAATTAAAGATAAAAATACAGAGAATAGTATAATATGATAACAGAAACCTAAAGGATAAAATGGATGAAATAAGTAATACCTTTACAGTAATAATATTTAATATTAATGGCTTGAACTCCCCAACAAAAGACACAAACTGATAGAAGGAATAAAAATTATCAGCCATCTGTGTGCTATTTACAAGAGACTCACCTTGGACATAAGAACACAGCCAGGTTAAAAGTGAAATGTTGGGAAAAGATATTCCACACAAATTTTAACCCAAATTAAAAGATTTGGAGTAGTGATACTAGTATCGGACAAACTATATTTTAAAGGCAAACCTGTTACAAGACATGAAGAAGATCATTTTATATTAATAAAAGTGTCAATTCATCAAGAAGGAATAACTGTGCTAAATATTTATGCCCCTAACCTGAGTGCCCCAAGATACATGAGGAACACACTGGCAAATTGAAGAGGTATGGTTTTCTGTCCAATAATATTTGGAGACTTCAATGCATTACTCTTAGTATTGGATAGAACATCTGGACAGAGGATACATAAAGAAACAGAAATCTTGAATAATATGATATATGAACTAGATCTAACAGAAATCTACAGAGCATTTCACCCAAAAAAACCCCAGCAGGATATACATTTTTTTCATGGACTCATGGATGCTTCTCCAAGATACACCATATGTTGGGTCACATTACAAGTCTCAATAAATTTTAAAAGATTGAAATTATACAAAACACCTTCTCTGATCATAACAGAATAAAGTTGGAAATCAGCAATGGATGGAAAAAAGGAAAATGCATAAATATATAGAGATTAAAGAACAAATTCTTAAATAATCAGTAAGTCAAAGAAAAAATTACAAGAGAACTCAGCAAATATCTTGAGATGAATGAAAATGAGAACAACACATATCAAAACCTATAGGACAATGCTTTAATAATGACTGAAGTGATGAATGCATAACTAATTGATTATACCAAATACCATTGATTGTACTCTTTGGATAAATCATATGCTTTATTAATATGTATCAATAAAATTGATTTGTTTAAAAAGGAAAAAAACCCTATGGGACGCTGCAAAATTGGTGGTGAGAGGAAAATTTATAGCACTCAGTGTTTATATTAAAAAAGAAGCAATAACTAAGTTTGAAGATCTAACTACACACCTGGAGGATAAAGGAAAAGAAGCACAAACTAATACGAAACAAAGCTGAAGGGAAGAAACAATGAACAGAGAAGAAATAAATGAAATTGATAAGGGGAAAAAAAGCAACAACAGTAGAGTCAAATAAACCAAAAATGGTTCGATGTGAAGATCAACAAAATTGAAAAACCCTTAGGTAAACATATAAAGAAAAAAAGAGAGAAGACACAAATAAATAAAATCAGAAATGAGAGAGGGGGCATAACCACTGACCCCACAAAAATAAAAGAGTTCATAAGAGTAGACCATGAACAATTGTGTGCCAAAAACTAGACTAACTAGATGAAATGGATAAATTCCTAGAAATACATGAACCACCTACACTGACCATAGAAGAACTCAACAAAGCAATCACAAGTGAAAAGATAGAAACAGTCATCAGAAACCTCCCAAAGATGAAAAGACAAGACCAGATAGCTTTACAGAGGAATTCTGCTAATCATTCAAAGATGATCTAATACAACTCTTGTTCAAGCTCTTCCAAAAAATGGAACAGAAAAGAACATTACCGTGTAATATTTGTCCTTCAATGCTTGGCTTGTTTCACTCAACATAAGGTCCTCAAGATTCACCTATGTTATCCCATGTGTTAGCACTGTATTCCTTCTTACACTTGAGTAATATTCCATTGTATGTATGTACCACATTTTGTTTATCCATTCATCTGTTGATGGGCATTTGGGTTGATTCCACCTTTTGGCAACAGTGAATAATGCCATTATGAACATTGGAGTGCATATATCTGTTCGTATCCTTGCTTTCAATTCTTCTGAAAGAATTGCTGGATCATATGGCAGTTCTATAGTTAGTTTTTTGAGGAACTGCCCAACTGTCTTGCACAATGGCTGGACCATTCTACATTCCCACCAGCAGTGGATGAGGGTTCCTATTGCTCCACATCCTCTCCAACACTTACAGTCCTCTGTTTTTTAATAACTGCCAGTCTAATGGGTATAAAATGGTATCTCATTGTAGTTTTGATTTGCATTATGAACTCACTGACATGAATTAAGCAAATCGAGCACTCAGAGAGCTAGTGTCTGGAAGAGAGGTTTACAGGAAATAGAAAGGGAGAAGAAGGTTGTGAGCCAATGCCAATATGAAAGTAATCTATGATAAAGTGAAAGTGTGTAGTTGGGCATTGAAGGGATATGACAAGAAGGTACTGATATCATTGGGTTGGGCAGTGCAGATTTGACAGGTGGGTAGATTGGGGAGTCCATGGAACTGTGGGGAAGGTTGGGGGAGGAACCAGGTGAACACTGGGGATTGGTGGGTATGTGGTTGAAAGTACAAAGCTGGGAAAGCTCTTATGGCAATATGGCAAGGAAGGGTTACTGGTTTAAGGGGTTGGAATGGGGGGGTGGGCATTTGGGATAGGGTGCACCTGGAGCAGGCTTCTAGACATTGTGTGAGTGATTATTTTGTCATAATGTGTTGTATCAGTGGTTGGAGACCAACATAATGAGTGGAAGGATTTGGACTCCCATCCTGGGGAGGAACAATATATTCACAAACAAAGGGGTGAGAGTGTCTTGAGAACATAAGTGGTTCCTAAAGGGGGAGGACAAACCAGTGTGTCAAAACATCAGTGCTGTTGCAAGTAACTAAGAATCTTGTCATTCAAGGAGTGAAACTTGGGGATCATTGTGGGCCGCAAGGAGAGGGGGAGGGAAGAACAGAATAGATGGAACAGGGGGTACTTAGTGGAAAATGGAAGTGTTCTATATGATCTTGCAATGATGGACACAGGTCATGTTAAATATCATCAAAATTTATGAAAATGTACAGACTAAAATGTAAACCATAATGTAAACCATTGACCATGGTTAGTAGCTATGTTTCATTGTTTCTATATCAGTTCTAACAAAAGTACCATCCAAATATAAAAAGGTATTAATAAGGGAAGAGGGGAAAGGTAGAGGTTATTTGGTATATGGAAGTCCCGGTATTCTGTACGTAACTTTACTTTGACCTAAAACTTCTCTGAAAACAAAATGAAAATAAGGAGGAAACTGGGGAATAAATGGAAGAAAGTGTCACTGTACATACAGGAGAGCAGATATTACAGTGATGAAAGGCAAAATGTAAAAAAAAATTTTTTTAATATTTTCATTATTTTCTTAATATGTCAATTTTTAAATTTTATCTTATTTTTAGTTTTTTAAAAATTGTTATGTATTTTATTTCTTATATTTAAACCTATCATTATCATTTAATTTTCTGATTAATTGTGTTTGGCTATTTTATTGGCTTCATTTTTTTAAGATGCCTTGGATTAAGAAGGGTTAAAATTGATGGAGGGCAGGATCATTGGTGTGGGGTGTCATTGATGGGGGATTCATGGGAGAAGTATATAAATGTTTGCAAATGTTCCCAAGGCATTGTCAAGTGGGTGGAAAGTCACAGAATAACTGAGAGAATATTGAATTACCATCCTGGACAGCTCTGGCAGGTTCTCTAATGGAGCAGCAACTGTCCACCAAGAGCAGGGGTAATGACAGGCAAAGGAGGATGGTCCATTGATGGACCCTTGATACTGATGACTATGCTTGTGAGCTTTTGCTCTTGAAATTGAAACTTAGCCTAGTGTTATGGGGTGCCTGGGAGTTGCCTTCTGAGAGTCTCCTTGTTGCTTAAATGTGGTCTTTCTCTAAGCAAAACTCAGCATATAAGCACATTACCTTACCCCCAGCATGGGATGTGACTCCCAGGGATGAACCTCTCTGGTACTGAAGGATTACTACCAAGAACCAACTAGGAATGCAACTGGAAAAAGACCTCAAATAAAATAGATAAAAGGTAAAGACAAAGGAGTTTATATGGCTAAGAGATTTCAAAGTGAGTTGGGAGGTCATCCCAGAGGAAACGCTTGTGCACATCTCAGTGGGATGTCATAGACTGCCAACGTGGATACTACCACTAATAGTGGGGCTCCTGAAGGCTCTGGAGGTCCTTTGGTAAAGGTAGAAAGCTCTGGAGTTTACTGCCTGCCAATGGGCCCTACTTTGGAGTTTGGGCTTCTAAGAGTGACAGAGTTGGACTCAGTTATGACTTCCTTATGCATGGCTCATCTGTCCCTTCTATTTAAACCTATACTTGGTGCTGGAGTTTGTAGGGGGTACATCCAAGAGACTGGAATCTTTGTGATGTCCATGTGCCAGCTGGGCCCTGAGCCTCAGCATATTTACAACACCTACCCTCCAGTTCATTGGACTCCCCAGGACTAAAAACAAGGAGTTGAAGATTGACAACGGCCATACCAAGGAAAAGAGAGAGCCTGCAACTACAAGCAAGAGAGTCCCATCCATCGGCTGTATGTGATGAAAGCTCTCTCAGTTAGAGGTGGAGTGGACATTACCATCCCAGAGTCCTCAGGACGGGGGAATGAACTCTGGACTAGAGTGGATTTAATGGTATTTTACTATAGACTTATTATGATTCTAGAAATGGAAGAAATTACAACGTTGTTGTAGAGGGAGTGGCCACTGGAGGCTCTGAGGGCAGGAAGAGGGGGAAAATTGTAATATGGGGGTTTTGGGGTGACTTAGGAATTGTTCTGATTGACATTGGAATGACAGATACAGGCCATTTTGTATATTCCCATAACCTGCAGAATTGTGTGGGAGAGAGTGTAAACTACAATGTGAATTATGGTCCATGCTCAATGGCAATACACCAGGATGTGTTTATCAATTACAGTGAATGTGCCACTCTAATGAATGATTTTCTTTATGTGGGAGGGTGTGAGAGATGTGGGGAGTGGTACATATGGAAATTCCTATATTTTTTTGTGCAACAATTATGTAATCTAATTTTCTTTTTAAAAACATATACTATTTAAAGAAAAAAAAAGAACATTACCAAACTCATTCTTAGAATCCTACATCACTCTAATACCAAAACTAGATAAAGATACTATGAAAAATGAGAAGTACAGACCAATATCTCCAATGAATATATATGCAAAAATCCTCAACAAACTACCTTTAAACCAAATCCAAAAACACATTCAAAGAATTATACACCACAATCAAGTGGGTTTTTTTCCAGGTATGCAAGGGTGGTTCAACACAAGAAAATCAATTTGTATAGTAAACCACACAGATAAATTGAAGAAGAAAACTCACATGATCCTCCTGATTGATGTAGAAAAGGCATTTGACAAATTACAGTACATTTCTTGATAAAAACATTCCAAATGATAGGACTAGAAGGAAGCTTTCTCAATATTGTAATGTGCACATATGAAAAATGAACAGCTAGCATTGTACTCAATGGTGAAAAACTGAAAGCTTTCCTACTGAGATCAGGAAAAAGACAAAGATGCCCACTCTCACCATTATTATTCAATATTGTTCTAGAAGTTCTAGGTAGTAGGTTTGATAAAGAAATAAAAGGCACCCAAAGAGGAAAGAAAGAAGTAAAATTTTCACTATTTGTGGATGATATGATCCTACATTTAGAAAATCCTGAAAACTCCAACATAATGCTACTAGAATTAATAGACAAGTTCAGCACAATGGCAGGATATAAAATTAATATGCAAAAACCAATAGTGTTTCTATACAATACTGATGTGCAAACTGAGGAGGTAATCAGGAAAAAATTCCACTGATAAAAGTGACTAAAAATTCAAATGTTTTGGAATAAGCTTAACCAAGGACATAAAGGGCCTATCTTCAGAAAACTATACGCATTGCTAAACAAAACAAAGAAGACTTAAATAAATGGAAGTACATTCTAGGTTCATGGATTAGAAGACTAAATATGGTTAAGACGTCAATTCTACCCAAACTGATTTACAAATTCAATGCAATACCAGTAAAAATCTGACAGCCTTTTTTTTGCAGAAATGGATCAGCCAATTATCAAATTTATTTGGAGGAGTAGGGGCCCCAAATAGCCAAAAATGTCTTTAAAAAGAACAAAGTTGGAGGATTCTCACTTCCAGACATTAAAGCATGTTGCTTAGTTGCACTGCTGGTAAAAACTGCGTGGTACTTAAATAAAGACAGACATATTGACAAATGGGAACAAATCAAGAACTGAGAAACAGACCCTCACATCTACCTTGAAGATATTTTTGGCTTGGCTAGCAAGCCCTCCCAGCAGAGCAAGAAAAATCTATTCAGCAAACAGTCTTGGGAGCACTGGATAGCCATATCCAAAGAAAGAAAAGGCCCCTATCTCACACCTTATACAAAAATCAACTCATAATGGATCAAGGTCCTAAATATAAAATTGACAACCATAAAAATCCTAGAAGGAAATAAAGGGAAAAATCTTCAATATCTTGTGCTAAGTGGTGGTTTCTTAAACCTCACACCTATAGTAAAAGCAACAAAAGGAAAAATAGATAAATGGGGCCTCCTCAAAACTGAACTCTTTTGCACCTCAAAGGACTTTGCCAAAAGGATGAAAAAGCAGTCGACTCATTCGGAAAAAATAATTTGCAATCACATATCTGATAAGGGTATAATATCCAAGATATATAAATAGACCTTACAACTCAACTATAAAAAGACAAACTCCCTGATTAAAAAATGGCCCAAAAAACTTCAAAAGACAATTGTCCAAAGAAGAAATACAAATGGTGAAGATACATGAACAAAAGTTCAACATCACTAGCAATTAGGGAAATGCAAATCAAAACCACTATGAGACATGATTTCACAACTGTTAGCTGGCCTCTATTAATAAGTTGGATGTTAGAGAGGATGTGGTAAGATAGGGATGCTTATTCACTGTTGGTGGGAATGTAGAATGGTACAGCCATTGTGGAGAACAGTTTGGCAGTTCCTAAGGAAGTTGAATATACACTTGCCATGAGACCCAGCAATAATTTTGCTAGGTATGTACCCAAAAGAACTAAGATCAGTGACACAAATAGACATCTGCACACTGATGTTCATAGCAGTAGTATTCATGATATCCAAAGATTGGAAATAATCCAGGTGTCTGGCAACTGATGAATGGATAAACAAATTGGGGTGCATACACACGATTTAATATTATGCTTTGTTAGGAAGAAATGAAGTCGTGAAGCATATAACAACATGGATGAACCTGGAGGTCAATATGTTGAGTGAAGCAAGCCAGGTACAAAAGTACAAATACTGTATGATTTTGCTATTATGGACTAAATATATTATGTAAACTCATGGAATTAATAGTTAGAATATAGGTCACCAGAAAATACAATGAAGTTAGAGAATGGAAAGCTGATGTTTAGTCATGCAGAACTGGTTAAAAAGTTGTTTAGAAATCATTGGAAATGAATGAAATTGAGAAAGGACATCATGATGTTTGTGACTAGCAGAGCTATTATATGGGTATAATCTTGGTTGAAGTGGAAAACCTAAGGACATTTATATTCCTGGAAGGAAAGCTAAAGAGTGTAACAAGGAACTGTATAACAGTGAAATCGCGTGTATAGTATGATTATGTGTAATATTGCATATATAGGACTGTTTGTACAAAATATAAATACAAATAAAGAAAACAGAAGTAAACAGAATAGCAGCTTTGTATGGTAGGGGAAACATAGAGAGATTGAGAGGTGATGAGTTCTGGTTATTTTTCATTTTTAGTATAATTATTAATATTACTGGCATAATGAGAAATGCTCTAAAAATGATTGTACTGATGAAGGCCAGACTATGTGATTATACTTAATACCAGTGATTGTACACTTTGGATGGATTTATGCTTTATTGATAAGTATCAATAAAATTGATTTGTTAAAAAATTCTTAATAAAGCTTTATTAGTAGTATGATTTCTGTATCTCATATTTGACAACTCATATTTTGTGTTATTTCAATTTAGAGGATTTTTTTTATCATTCTACAGGTTTACAATTTGTTATAAAATTTGTATTGTTTAATATTGTTAGATATTAGGCTTGAAAAGGCTTTAGATGTACCAGACCAAAATATTATCAGGTGTACAACATAACTGAATAGTTTATAGACAAAATGCTTCATTTTCATTATGTATTAATAACACATCAAGGCAATTTATTTTAGGACAAAAATGAAAAGAAAAAAAAAAAACTCCTAACGGATTATAT
>JAQZBX010102147.1:0-11184 GCA_029593785.1 Cabassous unicinctus | reverse complement strand
ACTGGCAGAATGGGGAAAAAAAATCTCCACTCTATGCTGTTTATGAGAGTTTCACTGTAAATTAAAATATACAAGTAGGTTGAAATTGAAAGGATGGGAAAAAATATATTGTGCAAATAATATTCAAAAGAAGGCTAGAGAAGCAATACTAATATCAGATAAAATACACTTTAAATAAAGAACTTTATAAAAGGACAAAAAAGAACCCTAGACACTGACAATGAGTCAATTCAACAAGAAGACATAACGTTATATATATTTAGTGTTAGATCCACAAAATATATGAAGCAAACATAACAGTTTTGAAGGGAGAAAGAGACTGCTCAATATTAATAATAGGGAAATTCAATATCCCACTTTTTTTAGTGGAGGGTAACACAACTAGATATAATATCAATAAGGAAAAGAACACATGAACAATATTTTAAACTAACTAAACGTAACAGATGTAAAAAGAACATCTCACCAGGCAGTAATAGAACACACATTCTTCTCTAGTGCACATGGGTCATTCTCCAAGAAAACCATGTAGTAGGTCATAAAAATACTCAGCAATTTTTAAAAATTTAAATAGTGCAATATATCTTTTTCTAACCAAAGTGGAATGAATCTAGAAATCAATAACTGGAAATGCACAAAATGTGGAATTTTACCAACACATTCTAAAAATAACCAATTGATCAAAGTAGAAATCAAAGGGGAAATTATGAACTATCTTGAGGAATATCAAAATGAAAACACAATATGCCAAAAGTAATGACATGTAGCAAAGGCAGTGCTGAGAGGAAAACTTATAATTCTAAATGCTTATATTAGAAAAGAAGAAATATCTCAAATCAGAGACCCAATCTTACACCAAAGTAAAGGAAGAGCAAACTAAATCCAAAATGAGTAGAAGGAAGGAAATAGCATGGATTACAGTGGAGATATGTAAAACAGAGAATTAAAAAAGCAATTGTATAAAGAAAAAAATAAGTTGATATTTTGCAAAATCAATAAAATCAACAAATTTATAGTAATACTGACAAAGAAAAAGAGAAACAGGATGAAAATAGCTAAAATCAGAAATGAAGGGGGGGATATTACCACTGACACCACAGAAATAAAAAGGAATATAAGAGGAGATTATACAAACAAATTAGATAACCTCAATGATATGGTCAGATTTCTAGTAACTGAGAAACCACCTACACTGACTCAAGAAGGATGAAAAATCTTAACGGACCCATAATTATTTATTGAATTGGTAATCAAACACTTGTCAAAAAAGATAGTCCAAGAATACATAACCTCATTAGTGAACTTTACCAAGCATTCTAAGAAGAATTAATACTTATCTTGCTCAAACTCATCCATAATATGTAAGAGGAAACACTTCTTACCTTATTCTATGAAGACCACTTCAGACTAATACCAAAGTCAGATAAACATACCACAAGAAAAGAAAACTACAGACCAATATCCTGTATGTATATAGATACACAAATACTTAACAAACTACTGTCAAACTAAATCAAACAGGGCATTAAAAGAATTATACACAATGATCAAATATGATTTATTCCAGGAATACAAGAATAGTTCAACATAAGGAAATCAATTAATGTAATGTACCACATTAATAGAACAAAGAAAAAACACATGATCATTTCAATTGAAACAGAAAATGCATTTGACATAGACCAGCACTCCTTCTTTATAAAAACACTTAGAACAATAAGAATAGAAGAAAATTTCCTCAATATGATAAAGCTTTTATGAAAATCCCATAGCTAACATCATACTCAAAGGTGAAATACAAAAAGCTTTCACTCTAAAGTCAGGAAGAAGACAAGGATGCCCACTGTCACCATATTATTCAACATTGGAGTGGAAGTCCTAGCTAGAACAATAATGTAAGAGAAAGAAGTAAAATCATTGAAATTTGAAGGGAAAAAGTACAACTTTCTCTATTTGCAAATGACATAATCCTATATATAGAAAATCCTGTAAAGTATACAAAGAGGCTATGAGAGCTGTAACTAATTTGTCAAAGTGTTGGGGTACAAGGTCAAGGCACAAAAAGCAGTAATGCTTTGTAGATACTAGTAATGAACAATCTGAAGAGGAAGTAAAAGAAAAAATCTGCTTACAATAGTAATTTAAAGAATAAAAAACCTATAGATAAATTTATACAAGTATGTAAAGGATGTATACACATAAAACTACCGAACTTTGCTGAAAGAAGTGAAAGTAGACCTCAATAAATGGAAGAATGTTCATGGATTGGAAGACTAAATATTTTTGCAGAAGTCAGTCCTTAAATTTTATGATTAGATATTCAATGCAATACCAAACAAAATTCCAACTACCTTCTTTGAAGAAATGGCAAAGGTAATCATCAAATTTATATGGAAATGTAAGGGCCCTAAATAGGCAAAAACATCCTGAGCAAGAAGAGCAAAGTTGGAGGACTGACACTTCCCAATTTTAAAGCTTATTACAAAGTTATAGTAATCAAAACAATGGGATACTGGCATAAGAAGAGATACATAGACCAATGGAATTTAGTTGAGAAAAATATCCTGACATCTTTGACCAACTGATTAATGATAACGGTGCTAAGCCCACTCTATGGGGAAAGGATAATCTCTTCAAAAAATAGTTCTGTTAAAACTAGATATCCATATACATATGAAAGTATATGGACTCCGACATCATACTGTAAACAAAAATTAAGTCAAAATGGATCATAGACCCAAATATAATAATGAAAGCTATACAATACCTAAAGAAAACATAGGGGAATGTCCTCAGGGCTTTGTGTTAGGCCATTGTTTCTTAGGCTTTACACCAAAAATATTAGCATATATATATATATATGAATTTCATCAACATTAAAATCATTTGCATATCAAAGACTTTATAAAGGAAAGTATAAAGACAACCAAGAGAATGGGAGAATATATTTGGAAACCATATATTTGATGAAAGTTTAATAGCCAAAATATATAAAGAAATTCCACAACTCAATAATAAAAAGCAGCCCAATTAAAAAAGGGACAAAATATTTGAATATTCTCCAAAAAAATATACAAGTGGCCAGTAAATACATGAAAATTTCATCAATTTCATTAACCATTAGGGGAATGCAATTCAAAAACTACAGGGAGATACCATTTCACATTCAATGGAATGCCTGCTATTTTAAAGACAGAAAATAACAATTGTTAGAAAGTATGTGGAGAAACAGGAATACTGCTCAGTTTTTATTCTAATGTAAGGTAATGCAACTGCTATGAAAAACTATTTGGAGGTGTTCCAACCCAACTCCTGAAGGTACCACATGAGTTGATGAGGCTGTGAGGCCAAAGAATGCACCAGGCAGTTAATCAGACCTAAACTTTATTGGGACTTACGGACAGGAGAGAATCTTGGACGGTGGCCGGTCAAAGGAAGAATGAAGTTGGCAATCCACAAGATGACAGGAGAAAATGAGGGGTGATATATGTGGTCTCAGAGGTCTCAGAACAAGGACTATTCCATAGGTGTGATAACAAATTTCCTGTTAGGGTCTGGTAACTGCACACCTGGAGTTTGGTGATGTTATCTAAGGAAGAAGGTTTTACCACTCAGATGAGATATGGTTTAAAACATTCTTCCCCCCAACAGGAAGGGTTGTTAGCTTTTAACTTAGGTCATATAGGAAGCTGTGTGCTGAGGACATAGAGGGGGCCTGGGCCCTGGACACCCACACGAGGTTCCTCAGACAGCTAATTATAGAATTACAGTATGACCTATTAATCTCCCTTCTAGGTATACTCTCCAAAGAATTGGAAGCAGGTACCCAAACAGAATTTGCACACCTATATTCATAACAGCATTATTCAGAATTGCCAAAAGATAGAAGTGACCCAAGTATCCATCAACAGAAGAATGGATAAACAAAATGTGGTTTATACATACAATGAAATATTATTCAGCCATAAAAAGGAATGAAGCTCTAATACATGCTAAATCATGGAGAAACCTTGAATACATTATGTGAAGTGAATTAAGCCATTCACAAAAAGCCAAATACTTATGATCTTACATTCTAATTTGAAACAATTAGAATATGCAAAATCTTAAAATCAGAAACCTAGTCAATAACAGGGGCCAAGTGGAGTAAGAGGATGGGGATTTAATGCTTAATTAATATGATGTTTCTATTTTTGATGATGGAAAACTTTTGGTAATGAGTAGTGTTGCTAATGGTACAACATTGTGAATACAATTAACTCCACTGAATTGTATATTTGAAGGTGGACAAAATGGGAAATTTTAGGTTCTATATATTTTAATAGAATAAAAAGTAAAGGAAAATACCAAATTGAAACAAAATTAAAACCAAAAAAAAAAAAAATGTGAAAGGAAAGCATGGAAACAACTACTCATCAAGTGGACAATTTCAACAAAGAAAAAGAAATTATACAAAACTATCAAATAAAAAATCTCTAATTAAAAGCATAATAGTATAATTACTAAAATGAAGAATTCACTAGAAGGAATCAAGAGAAGGTATGAGAAGATAAAAGAATCCATCAACTTGAAATGATATTAATAAAAATTAGCCCATATGAAGGCAAAGAAAGGGAAATAACTGAATAAAAATAAACATAGCCTCTGAGACCTGTGGGATACCATGATGAATATCAAGACATGCATAGCTGGAGTCCCAAAAGGAGAAAACTAAAGATTTAAAAACAAACAAGTGCTGAAATCTATTCTTCAGATCCCCTCTGCTAAGAGATTTTCTCAGTAAACTTTTTGCCTGCAATAAAAAAAAATTAAACGAAATTTTTTTTAAAAATTAAAAAAATATAAAACATATTAATCATGGACAAATTTTCACAAATCTGATGAAAATTTTCTATTCAGTTTTTTACTCGAGATTCCTATTACATTCAATACTGTAAGAAAAAGTAAAGTCCAGGTTTATATAGCCTTAAAAGTGAATGACAGAACAATAGAAAATGAAAGAAGGTACTTTAGCATTTTTTTAGAACATATTTTTTAGTTTTTTTATACCAGCTTTTTTTTATTATGTCTCACAACAATGCAAGGTTTTGGTGGTGGGTTGATGTATGGTTCCCCTGTGTGATGTTATGTATGTTCGCTTTGTAATATTGTTTATGTATGTTCATGTATAAATGATATAAAAATAATAACAACAAGGTGGGTTGGGGAAAAATACACCAAATGTAAATACTTTGTTTAGTTGTAATATTTTAAAGATGCTCTTAAATCATTAGTTAAAAATGTTTCACAACAATGCAAGGTATTGGTGTTAGGGTTATGAAAGCCTTGTATGAATATACACTTATTGCTTATATATATTTATGTATGAGTGATATAATTCAATAATTTTTTTAAAAATGTAAATAAGAGAAAAAATAAAAGAAGGGAAAAATTTTTTAAATTAATAAATAAACAATTAAAATTTAAGGAATTAAAGGCATCCAGATTTGAAAGGAAGAATTACAATGCCATTCTTGTCAGGTGCATGGTTCTGTACATAAAAATTTCTAAGAAATACTTACAAAATCAAAATAGAAAAATTAAATGAGTTTCTATATATTCAAAAGAATACAATATTTAGGAATTCAACAAAATAAATCAGAATGACATAAAGTCATTGAAAATATGAAAATATTGAAAGAAATCAGAGAAGATGTAAATAAATCCAATGAAAGCTTCACATTTATGGATTGGAAGTCTTCCTTCCTATACATTTACCCAGTAGAACTGAACAATTATGTCCACACAAAAACGTTTACTCTACTAGTCATAGCCGTTTTAATCATAATAGCCAAATATTGGAAACTACCCAAACATTCATCACCAGTTGTCTTATTTTGCAAGAATTGCTGTAACAAATACCACTCTCTAGTTGATTAAACAACAGGGATTTATATTTTCAGAGTTTGGAAGGTTAGAAGTTCAAAATCAAGGTACCAGCATGGACATGGTTTCTTCAAAGTATTGCAGCATTCTGGTGGTGATTTGCTGGCAATCTATTACACAATCTCTGCCACTGTCACATTGCCATTTGTCTCTATCCTTCTGTGACCAGATTTCCCTTGTTTATGAGGACTCCGGTTATACTGGATTAAGGCCCACCCTGATTAAGTTTGATGACACTCTAGATATTAACATATTCAAAGACCCTGTATACAATCATGATCATATTTGTATATAAGGTTAGGATTAAGGTTGAAAATGTCTTTATGAGAGACACAATTCAAACTATAACACCAGGTGAATGGATAATCAATGTATGGTATATCCATGCGACTGAATACTACTCAGCAATATAAAGGAACAAACTACTGATTCATGCAACAATGCAGATGATTCTCAAAACATTATTCTGTTTTAATAGAAGCCAGACCCAAAAGGGCATATTTTGTATGACTTCATTTTCATGAATCTCTAGAAAGTATATTTTATATATAGTAAAAGAAAGCTGATCAGCAATTCCTTGGAGTTGGAGCTTATAGGTAGAAATTAGTTGGAAATGGGAAGAAGGATTTGGCGAGTTAATGTTCTATATTTTAATTGTAATAATAATTACACTGGAGTATTTATCTATCAAAATTACCAAATTTATACTTAAAATGGATATAGTTTTTTTGTATAATTGTTCCTCAATAACTTTAATTTGAGTACCAAAAATTGTATTTATAAATATAACACTTTAATATATTGAGCACTAACATTTTAAGTAATATGACATCAGAATATTTTTCACACAAAGGTTTATTGCTCCACAAAAATCTATCCTAATTTAGTTTAAATAATATTATTTTTTCTATATGTCAAATTTGATTTATGCCTTATAAAATACTCTATATATGAATAATTTCAATTTAATATCAGTTGTCATTACTAATAGAGCCATTATGTATTAATCTGAGAACCTATTTAATGTATTTAATGACTGGCATATGAGCCCACTTTCTAAAAATACATGCTTTTAAAGATAATATTTCATACACTTCAGGAGTTTCATAGACCTACAGAAGATAATTGACCTGACTGACTCCTTGAATGTAATTATTTAATTGTGTTTAATTCTTGTCAACTGAGTGTCTGCAAATATAGACCTTTATAAAGTCCTGTTAGTTTATTGACTTTGATCTAATATGTCATAGGAAAAAAGGGATTATATAGAGCGAGGAAATTTAATCTTTTTATCTATTCTTTATATACAAACTTGGAATGATGTTTGTTTCAAAATATGAAGAATGTAACAGGTTCTTAGAGTATGTTAGGATTTCAAAATATTGAATAATCTTTGTTCTTCCTCAAACTTAGAGTATCACCCAATCCTTACACCTACCACCTGATTGATTAGCTTTTAAACTTGGGTTTAAGAAGAAAAAATATTTTAAATATAAAGAATAAAATTTATTCAGATTTAGAAGCATGTGTAAATGAACAGGGTGAAACATTGCTACCCAAATCCCTCATGATCCAGATTAAACTCAGGCAAAAGCCTTATCTGTTAGCAGTCACATAACATATTAGATTGGCAGAATGAAAGTTCAGGAGATGTGTGGTCAGGTTAATAATATCTAGGGAGCCTTATAAAAATAGTAGTTTCAATCTTCTTTGATGACCTTGAAACCCAAGGAATTCAAGGAATGGGTTTGGTTTATATGAGTGTATGCTTTACTACTTGAAAGTCCTTTGATTTTTTTTTTCTAACAACTGTCTGAGTAATATTTTCTTCTATAATGATTCCATTGCTAAAATATTGAATGTCAGAATCAATTCTATTTTGTTTTGTTTTGATTTTAGAGATATTTTCTGATTTTCCTACAGTTTTCCTATATTTCCTTCTATTCATTGTAACTTTTGGGAAATTAAAAAACTTAGGGAGCCATTAAGTCCTTGAGATTTTCCTAAATCCCTTAAGAAACACAGGGAGACTTTTAATAATATAGTCACTATATGCTTTTAATCAGAAGGCTATCTCCGGGAACTCCATTCCCATTTGAACAAAGGAAAATATATAACTTTTTATCTAAAGCTATGTTATGACATGATTAACATCTTGCCTTTGCTTTCACACCATGGAGGCTGTGACTTTGAGTCTCAGATATCAATGGGGATGTTTCTATTTCAATCCTATTTCCTGTTAAATACTATCATTTACATAATTTATGCATCAGTGGAAAACTTTCAAAAATTTTATTTTATTTTTTTGGTGGAGATATAGAGATAGACCCAGAATGAGCAGGCATGAGAATCCAAAATTATCCAAGAAGTTGAATATTTTCCATCCATTGGTAAGTGAAATTCACTTATTTGTTGAACTATATACTTATATTCTACAAACTGGTTTAAAAATTAAAGAAGAAAAGTCAATGAAGGAAGAGAAAGGGGAGAGAGAAAGAAAAGGGGAGGGGAGGAAGAGGGGAAGGGACAAAGATATTCAGTTTTTAATCTGATAAACTCTTGAAATTACAAGGAGGGGAAGGATTTGTAATTTGGTCTTTTAAATCCTCCTTTACCCTAAACTTCAATCTCTTTTTCTATATAACTATTAAAATTGTTATGCAACTCTTACTGGAGTAATGCAATATAAATATCTTAATACAATTTGGATTATTATTTCCTGAAGGATGCATTGTGATCTAAACTATGACTACATATTTCCTTGGAAATTAATCACCTTACACTGTACATACTGTAGAACTAAAATATTTTGTATTACTGCACTATCCTAGGATGTTCTTTTCCTAGGACATGTTTGTCTATTGTACTCAAGAAATAATGTCTCACAAGTGAAAGTATGATGAGCTCACCAAGAATATTATTGCTTATAAAACACAGGTAAAAGTCCTAGAATCCTGGTTTAAAATATTTTTAATATTTTCATATAAATATTAAAATTAGTTAAACTATCAGGCAAGATGTAGAAATAACTGAACAGATGAGCAGTAATGTGGAAAATACATTGCCTGTTCTAAAATTGCATTGCAACTTTTAAAAAGGAAGTATTACAAGGAAGTATCTGTATCTTTTATAGGTTTTCTTTACTTTTTTCTTGGAGAAATTATGAGAGCCTTTGTTTTCTGAGTCTCAGTAAGATATTTTGGTTGGATATCAAAGGCAAAATATGTTTCTGTTCATCATGTTTCATATTCCAGCTCAGAGTGCTCACTTCTCCCATTTCCAGGGACTGCTTTTCTCAGAATTCAATTAAATGTCTGTAGCTCTTTTCTAAGGAAAGCACCAGAGGTTTTGGATGCTAAGAACTTGTCTTTAATCATTTCTAATTTAAAAAATTAAAAAATTGAAACAAAGAATATGACTTAAATATAAGTGCATACTTGGAATGCCTCAGGTTAAAACACATTGGTGCAGTTTATTCTTATATCTTATATATTTGATATTAGCTAATAATAAATCTAGCATGAGGTTGTTAAAAGAGAGCTTCAATAGGGACCACAGGTTAAATTTCCAGTTTCAGTTTTTAAACATTAATAAACTGGATTTTTTCTTTTCTTTATATTTTTTAGAAAGAATTTAGCTTTTTGTTCTCATTAAAATTAGTATTTGAAATACATCCTGAAGTTATTAAGATCTTAATACTCTTTTTATGCATTGTTTTATTGTTTATGAGATGATAGACAAGTGAAAATACTTGAAGATACTAGTCTTTTTAGTTAAATATGTTGAATACTATAGGTAAGATAATGGGAAAGGGGAAATCACTAACTCTATTCCAAATGCTAATTAGAGATTCCAAAAAGTCTTTATATTGCAATACTGGCATTCTCTCTTAATTCAATCTTCTTATCCTCAGCAGATACCAAGAAAAGCAAATGACTGATGGAAATTACAGTGGTCATGAGTTTATCTTGTTGGGACTGACAGATCACAGATTGCACTGAGCCAAATTTGGTTATCTTCATTTTGTTTGTGCTAACCTACACTGTTTCACTTGTGAGGAATCTGGGAATAATCTTTCTAATCCAGGTAACTCCCAAACTCCACATGTGCCATTTCTTTAGCTGTCTGTCATTTGTAGATGCCTGCTATTCATCAGTCTATGCACACAAAATGCTGCTGAACTTCTTTGTTGAAAAGGAGATGATCTCATTCATTGCATGTTTTGTGCAATATTTTTTGTGTATGTGTTACTCCTTACTACTGAGGACTTCTGGTAGGCACCATTGGCTTATTATGGCTATGGGGCCATTTTAAATCCTTTGCTTTATACAGCAACCATGAATAAAGTAGTGTGTTGTGTAGTGTTAGAGATTCACCTTCACTAGGTTTGCAAAATTTAGCAAGCTGTGACTCAATTCCCCCTGACATGCTTTAAGGAAGGACAAGCTTCCCCTTAAGCATACATGTCTGAAAGCATGGCACTTCCCCAAAGGTTGAACAAAGAGACCTCGTGGAGATGGGAGTAGGGTGAGATAGAGAGCTTCACCCCTCCAGACCAAGGCCCCACCAGCACCCCTCCGAGAACTCCAAGTACACATAACTTGCTAGCTCACTATCCTCTAGCCATACAAGGGAAAATTTTCACCTCTAGAGTTCCCTATTGGCCCCTGCACCTTACTTAAACCCTTGACCCCCTCCCATTGACTGTCATTTCCCTGCCTAGGAATGTACTGTATAAATTCAAATCCCTCCTTTACAGGGGCAGGGTGAAGTTTATTTTTCAGACCCCCTCTGTTGGGAGAGCTTCCCAATAAACTTTCTGTCTGCAATCACCTGTGTCCATGTCCCAGTGTGAGCACTGTTTTTCCCAACATGCAGGTCATTGGATCATGTGTAGGAGGCTTAATCAACTCATTGACATATACAGTATGTTGAGACTCTCTTTCTGTGGGCCAAATGTCATCTCTTCTTCTGTGACCTCCTCCCCTCCTCCACTGAAGCTGTCATGTTCTGACACATCCATGAATGAATTGTTGCTTTTAATCTTCTCTGGTGTTATTGCCATGTAACTTTCTTGACAATGATCATCTCCCAATTCTTTAGTGTTGTTTCTATCCTCAGCAGTGGGTAGACACAAAACTTTTTCTACTGGTGCCTCACATCTGACAGTTGTGACTTTATTCTATGGCTATATAAGCTCTAGTTACACTCAGCCAAGCTCCCAATATTACTTAAAACAAGAAAAGGAAGTGTCTGTGT
>JAQZBX010102146.1:0-11190 GCA_029593785.1 Cabassous unicinctus | reverse complement strand
AAATGATGCTTTTTTTCATTTATGTAAGAACTAAAAAGCTTTCTTTTAAAATATTTAAATAGAAATATAAGTCAATATAATTAAAGTATCAAGTCATATCAGGATAGGTGTTCTGTGGCTATTTTAAGGTGTGTAGCAGTTTTGCAGTTTGATATGGTTATGAATTCCAAAAATAGATTTTGGATTATGCTAGTAAACTGGTCTGTTCATCTGAGCATGATTAAGTTATGATTAGGGCATTGACTGGGCCACGTCAGTAGGGTGTTGAGCCCTGCCCCTTGGTGGGTGGGGTCTCAAAGATAAAAGACATGGCAAAGGACAGAGTTGGAGTTCAGATGTTGGAGTCTTGAGCTGGAGCTTGGTCGTGAGGAAGGAGAGAAGGCCCCAGGAAAAGAGATGAGCCGTTCGCCTGAGGGTCTGCATCTGGCCTTGTAGAGGAAACAGAGGAGCTGAGCCCAGAGAGAAATGGAGCCCCGGGAAGAGAGGAACCCAAGAAGCCTGAACCCTGGCAAACGTCGGCAGCTGTCTTGCTCCAACACGTGGCAATGGGCTTTGATGAGGGAAGAAACTTACGCTTTATGGCCTGGTAACTGTAAGCTTCTGCCCCAGATAAATACCCTTTATAAAAACCAACTGATTTCTGGTATTTTGCATCAGCACTCCTTTGGCTGACTAATACAAGGTGGTATTTGAATGACTTAAGTTTGGGGAATTCTTCACTTGATCAACTCCAGCATCCCTTCCATCCTAAAATTTTATGTACTGTGGGGTAGGAGAAGTGTGAATGGAATGAGAAGTTTTAATTCTGGCTCTGACCCCATCTATGTGACCCTAAGGAGTCACTTAGTGCCTGGTGCATAACAGACTTGGACAAGTCACTAAACCCTCCCAGTTACCTCATTTGTAAAATGGGAAGTGTGGTGGATTGAATTGTGTACCCCAGTTTGGACATGTTCTTGGTCTTGGTCCACATTCTGGCGGGTGTGGACTTATTGTAAAAAGGATCTCCTGAAGATGTTACTCCAGTTAAGGTGGAGCCCAGCTGAATCAGGTTGGGCTTTAATCCAGATTACTGGAATCCTTTACAAACAGAATGATATTCAGATTTAGAGTAAGGCACAGGAAGAAGCCAAACAGCACCAGAACCTAGAGGAGATAGGAGAAGACCTCACCATGTGCATTGCCATGTGACAGAAAAGCCTGGAAACAAAGATCACTGGCAGCCAGCCCCAGAACACTGCAGTCTTTCAGGAGAGAGCATTGCCTTGCTGATGCCTCCATTTTGAACTTCTCCTAACCTCAAAACCATGAGCCAATATATTCCCATTGTTTAAGCCAACCCATTGCATGGTATTTCTTTTAGCAGCTGGGAAACTAAGGTAGAGGGATAATAGTACTGACCTCAAAGGGCTGCTGTGAGTATTCAAAGAGAAAATTCTGCAAAGTGCCTAGCAAACTTAGGTGATAAAGTTAGCTCCCACCCCTTTCTCAGTGATTGACAGTGTTGCAGATCCCAAAAGAAGATTAGAGAAATTTCTATGAGGCCCAATCAATAGCCCATGTATGGAGTAGGGACCAGGGGGTGGGTGAAAGTAGGCTCATGTTTGGGGAGCAAGGGAAGAGACACTAGGACTTCAAAATGTCTTCTAGCTTTTTAAATGTATGCTGGCTTTTCACGGCAGGGAAAATTTGGGGAGTCTTCTAGTTCCTTAGCAACCAGAAATTGGTTTGGCCAAAGAGGACTTTTATTCTGTGAGAATTGGCCAGTCTCTTCATATTTTATGTTTCTTTTTTTGTGGTTGTTGTTTTTATTTTTGTTTAAGCACACAATGATTCACAAGGGTATAAATTTAAATTCAGGGCTCCAGACAAGTTTGGGGCCTTGGTTGTCAAGGCCTGCAAATTCAGGATCCTTTTGTCCTCTGAGTGTCCTCTGAGTTCACAGAAGCTGAACCCTGATGTCAGGGGAAACCAGGATTTGGGGAATGTGAAAGTCACTATTGAAATATGAGCATGGGCACCAAAGGTAGGTGGCTGAGCAGACTCTGTGCCCAAGCCTGAATTATTGTCAGAGGGACAAAATGGGCTTGCCAGCTTAGTCCTGCTCCTGTCATTGAAGGATGGACAGAGAAGAGAGCTTTCAAAAACAGTGAAAGAAAGAAAAAAGTAGGGAGGATTAACAGAATTGAAAACTGATTCTTTGAAAAGATTAATGCAGATAAACAAATAAATAGTACACAGAATGCAGTCCAGAAAAGGCAGATCTATAGAGGCCATAAGTACATAAGTGGGCTGCCTGAGCCCCGGGGTAAGAATGGGAAATGACTGAACCCCACTCCTGCAAGTTGGGATCTTTTGGGGGTGATAGTTGCATGAGTCTGTAAATTTACTAAGAATCATTGAACTGTACATTTAAGTGAATTTATGCTATGCAAATTATACTTCAATGAAGCTATTGTAAATACAGATGCAAAAGTATAAATGACCAGATACAACAGAAATTTCTAAAAATACTAAGGATTATGGACAACTTTATGCTATTCATTTTGTGAACATCATTGAAATGGATAATTTCCTAGAAAATTGGCACAAGAAGAAATATATGTTTTGACTAGACCATTGTTATTTTTAAATGGTAATCAAAGACCATCCTCCCAAACAATCCCAAGCCCAGATGTCTTTACAGGTAGTTCTACCAAACTTTCAAGAAACAGATAATTCCCAACTTATACAAGATGTTTCAGAAAATAAAATTTAAAAAGAGGAAAACCTACTCAGCTCATTTTATGGGGGTAGTGTATTCTGAATTCAAAATATAAATAATGACAAAAGAAGGAAAAATTGTAGATGTTATAGGTACATTTCATAGATACTTATAAAAATATTTTGGCTAACTGAATTCAACTATATGTAAAATATATCACAATCAAGTAGGATATATCCAGAAATAGAAAATATTGTTGATCAGCAGAAAACTCATATGATTACAGCAACTCATGCCCCCAAAATTTTCAAAATGGATCATGAATTTTCATGATTAATCTAGAAAGTCTCTATCTGGATGCATCCCAGGGATTTCTAACCCAGATCCACAATGGGTCATGTTTGAGAAGGTTCATTACCAGGACATTTGGGTTACTGAGGAGTTAAGACAACCTGGGTATCTATTTATAAGATTGTGGTAGATGAACCATTGTGGACACACACCATGGAGGATTACGCTGAAAAGAAAGCAACAGAGCAACATGGACAGATCTTAAAAACATAGTTGCTGTGGAGCAGATGTAGCTCAGTGGTTAAACTCCTGTTTCACATATACAAGGTCCTGGGTTCAATCCCCAGTACCTTCCCCCTACCCTACCCCCCCAAAAAATAGTTGTTTTAGTTTTCTGGCTGCTAAAGCAAGTACCGTGCAATGGGGTGGCTTTAACAATGGGAGTTTGTTGTCGTACCATTTTGAAGCTAGGAAAAGTCCAAATCAAGGCGTCATCAAGCCGAATCTTCCTTCCTAATGACTGGCATTCTAGGGCTGGCTACCAGTGAACCTTAGTCCTGGATTCCTCTGTCACATGGCAGTGCACATGGTAGTGTCTCCTGGCCTCTGCCTTTTCTTCTGAGTTCCATTGACTTTCAGTTTCTTGCATCTCATGGGTTTCTCTCTGTGTGTCTGAATTTCATTCTGCTTATAAAAGACTCCAGTAATAGGACTAAGACCCATCCAGATTAAATTAGGCAATACCGTAACTGAAGTGACCTCATCAAGATGTCTGGCTTAAAATGGGTTCACACCCACAGTAATGGATTAGGTTTAAGAACATGTTTGGGGTGGGGGATACATAGCTTTTTCTACTGCAATACTAAAAGAGGAAAAAGTAAGAAACAGAAAAGGTACATAAGAATTGTCATTTGCATAAATTAAAATGCATGTATATAGAACACCACCACGCCTTTTACAATAGTATGTCAAATGAAAATGTTAGAGGAGGAAAGCGTGAGAGTGAATTACTGAATCAATGAATCAAGCAAACAGTCCAGACAATCAATGAAAATTTACCATGAACTGAAGATCATGATTATTTCAACTACTACACGAGGGTTTTAAAAACAAATTTGCTATTGGATGGGAGTGTTGGTAGCACAACTTTGTGAATGTACTTACCACTGAATTGTATATTTTAAAGTGGTTAAAATGGGAAATTTTAGTTTATATATATGTTACCAGAATTAAAATTAAAAAAAAATACATAGATCTATAAAACACAAAACGGTGAAACCTAATAAACTATGGACTACAGTTAAAATAATATTATTTCATCAATTGTAACAAAAATATCACACTAATACAAAGAAAAAACTTTGTGAGGGGGATATATGGGAACTCTGTACTTCCTTCATGATTTTTCTGTAAATGTGTAACTTCTATAATTTTTTAAAAAGCCAAAATACAAAACCTCTCCAATGGCTTCCCAGCACAGATGTGTGGAATAAATACAAAACAAAAGAAAACAAACAAACAAACAAACAAAAGGATCTCTTTCTGAAGCTCTTTCTGAAACTGAAATAATTCCCTCATGCTTTAAGACTACTTGCTTTATTTAGTATTTGACAGGACTGATTTTCACATGTATTGAGTTGCCCATTGTTAAAGATAGTGGTGCCTTCACTTTTGGATTTCAATAACCAGAAACATTTTTTAGTGTGGATGCCAACAGAGTTATCAAATATTTACTTTGCTAAGAAAGGGCAATCTTAAAGTAAAATACAGGTTTCTCCCCAAAAGCCTTGTTAGCAACATCACACCAATTATCTATCTTATATATATATGTTTGTACACAATAATATGCATAACCCATTTTTCTTTGAGCTGGGAAAAATGTCCTTATACATAAGTGTATCTCAACCTTTTCATTATCATCTCCCTTTCCTGAAAATTCTTTGAGATATGTTTCCTAATCACCTCCCCCATGAAATTTTAACACCATAGATCCACTGTATAGCTATTGGGGAAACTGTCACCCCGTTGAGAATGCATAGACATTCACCAAAGCCATCTGTGAACCGGAAGTTGAAGCTACTTGTTATGCAGTGACATTCCAAGATACATTTCCCCTAACTTTGCATCTGAAATTCTTCTTTCAGCAATTCGTTCTCATGTGTTCATCTCATTCACATCTAGTCTGTCTTCAAAGTAGCAAATATTTCTGATAGCATATTAAGAATATAAAACATTATTTTTAAAAATTAAAATACATAGAATACCTGCTGTCGTGGTTTGAAGCTGTATGTACCCCAGAAAAACATGTCTTAAATTTAATCCATATAAGTGTACAATAAAATTCATTTGTTAAAAAAAAAAATTTAATCCATTCCTGTGAGTGTGAACCTATTGTAAGTAGAACCTTTTGATGAGATTACTTGATTTGAGGTGTGTCCTACCTTGTATTAGTCAGCCAAAGGAGTGCTGATGCAAAATACCAGAAATTTGTTGGCTTTTATAAAGGGTGTTTATTTGGGGTAGAAGCCTACAGTCACAAGGCCATAAAGAGTAAGTTACTTCCCTCACCAAAGTCTGTTGCCACGTATTGGAGCAAGATGGCTGCCAGTCTCTGTGAGGATTCAGCCTTCCTCTTCCTCTTAAGGCTCTATGTTCCCAGCTTCTTCCAATCTAAGCTGTAGGCTGGCATATGTCTTATCTCTCTTCCCAGGGCTCATTTCTTTCCAGACTTAGCTGCTCTGCTCTCTTCACAAGCCAGCTGTAAGCTATCAGGCAAATGACTCTGCTCTCTCCCCAGGGCTCCAGCATCAAAACTAAACTCTGTTTTCTCTTTCTCCATGTATTTACTTCCCTGTCTTTGATTTAGCATCCATTTATATAGCCCACAGCTATAGGCTAGCTGTAGGCAGGGACTCAAACCGAGTCACCCTAATGATGTGGTCAAATTAAAGCCCTAATCCTGATTTAATAAAGTAAAAGTGAAACCTCTGAGTCTAATATAACCTAATATTCCCAGAGGAACATACCAGTTTACAAACGCAATCCCATATCTGTTTTTGGAATTCATAAACAATACCAAACTGCCACACACCTCAATCAGGATTGGTCTTAATCCTATTACTGGAGTCCTTTATAAGCCAAATAAAATTCAGAAAGAGAGAAGCAAAAGCCAAGGAAGGAAGAAACTGAAAGTCAGTGGAACCTGGACGAGAAGGAAGAGACAAGCAGATGCCGCCATGTGCCTTGCCATGTGGCAGAGGAGCCAAGGATCTCCAGCAGTCAGCCCCAGAATGCCACAGTCTTTAGGGAGAAAGCATTGCCTTGATGATGCCTCGATTTGGACATTTTCCCAGCCTCAAAACCATGAGGGAATAAATTTCCATTGTTTAACCTGACCCATTCCATGGTATTTGCTTTGAGCAGCCTAGAAAACTAAAACACCTGCTAAAAACAAAATGCTTTACTAAGCTCTAGGAAGGATGGAAAGTTGACTCAGATGTAGGCTCATCCCTCAGAGGAGTCTAGCACTGGTGAGGTGGGGAAAGGGGTCCAGGAGAGTGGATGAAGGTGTGGAGGGGGAGGTAATTTGTGTGAGTTGGAGATAGAGGGAGCCAGCCCCAAAGTGCCATACTGTAGCATTACGTTATCATCATGTAATTAAGTTTATTTAATCTTTCCTCTGGTGAGTGGAGAGTAGAAAGTAACATGCTGATAAGGTTGGGTAAGAGACAGATGTTCATTCATTCACTCACTCATTCATTCATTCAACAAGCATTTATTGAGAACTTGCAACGTGTGAGCATTACTCTCATGCCAACACTTCTCCCTGGGAGAACAACGAGAACGGGAGAGCGCTAACATTCTAACAGTAATATGAGCTCCTCTAGTTTGTCAGTCACTGCCATGTTGGCCCCTGCAACTCCAATCCTGAAACAAGTTTTGTCTCCTTTCTCAGACCTGCCTGTCAGCAACACAATAATGAGACAGGCACATTGTGTAGCAACCCAGTCTCTCCTGCGACTGCCTGACAGTACTTAGAATCATTTGTCACACAACTAAGCAATGAGCTCACAACCGTAGCAAGGTGGCAATTAAGAAAATTCAAGCATATCTTCATTTACCCCAGTGGAGTTCATTCTTGACAGTTTGTGAAATTACAATGTTAAGTAAAGACATCACCATAAAGCTCTTAGCTTATTTGAAATCTCGTTAACTAGAAAATAATGAAGTAAATTTATATACCTAAATGATGTTAACAATTATGTGGAATGCCTGGTTTGTTTGTTTTTTTTCCTTTGTTCTTTGTGTCTTTCTGTTTTTCTATCATCATTCTCTTTTTCATTTGATGCCCTCTGAACTTCAGAATTTTTTTTTACTTTTTGTGTTGAAGTTTATCATTTATACATGAACATACATAAACAATAAACATGTAGTAAAAGTTGTGAACTTATAAAACAAATATGCATATCATCATACAGAGCTCCCACACATCACTCCACCACCACCATCTTGCATTGTTGTAAAACTATTGTTACAAACTATGAAAGAGCATTGTCAAAATATTACCACCAACTATAGCTAATATCTTACACTTGGTGTATTTTCCCCCAACCCACCCCATTATTAACTCCCTGTATTAATATTATGTACTTGTTATAATTAATGAGAGAACATTCTCATATTTGTTTTGTTATCTTTGATTTAAATAGCACATTAGGTTTGGTACTATGTCATAGGTGGTTTGCTGTCTGCAGAATCTGAAATAGAAGTTTATGGAAAGTCTGAACCTTTGCATTAGGATTTACCTAGGAATTATGTTCTTAATTATTCCCACAAATGCAACTGATGCATTGTGTGGATGATCCTCAAATCCTTTCTAATAGGTTTTGAAATAGAAGTTAATTATAAATATTAAAAAGCAAGGCTTCTCTGCTTAAGTGTTAGATATTATTCTTTTGTAGCTCATTTGTAACTGAAATATACTTGTTCCATGTGCTATGCTGGAAAAAGAGCTGAGTCTAGGAATCAGGCATGGGGCTCTAACCAGGTCTGCTTTTTTCCTTAAATCAATTTTATTGTTACATATTAATAAAGCATAAATCCTTCCAACGTATACAATCAGTAGTATTCGGTGTAATCACATATTTGTGCATTCATCATTTCAATCATTGTTAGAGCACTTTCGTTATTCCAATAATAATAATAAAACAAAAAAAAAACAAAACTCATCATCTCTCAATCTCTCTATGCTTCCCCTGCCGAACATAGCTGCTATTCTTTCTCCTTCTCTCTAGCATATTTGTATTTATATTTTGTAAAACTAGTCTTATATATGCAATATCACCCATTGAGGTTTCACTATCTTGTAGAGACCCATGTTACAGTTTGTAGCTTTCCCTCTAGTAATATACATGACTTTAGACTTTCCCTTTCAACCATTGTCACACCCATACAATAGTACTGCTAGTTACAAACACCAAGCTGTGCTTTAACCATTTCTTTTCATTTCCAAAGATTGACAAACAACCTTTTTACCAATTCTGCACAGATTAACCTTTAGCTTTCCATTCTCTACCCTCCTCCTATTTTCTGGTTACCTATATTCTAATTAGTAACTCCATGAGTTTACACAATATATTTAGTTCATAATAGTGCAATCACACAGTATTTGTCCCTCTATGTCTGGCCTGCTTCACTCAACACAATGTCCTCCAGGTCTGTTTTTAACTTGCTGGGTGATGATATCCATCAGGATAGGGTATATCATGCTGCAGTAACCAATGACCTCACGTTCTCACTGGCAGCTTATAGTAGCACAGGTTTATTTCTCAGTTGCTCTACATTGCTTTGGGCTTGACTGCAGCTGTGCTTTGCTTCATCTTTGCTCCAGAACCAGGCTGAAGGAAAATTCCCTATCTGGGACACTGCTTGTCACACAGGAGGTACAGAACATGGCAGAATAAGTGATGGCTCTTAAAGCTCCTGCTTGTGAGTGGTACACATCCTTTCTGCTTATATTTCACTGACCAAAGCAAATAACATGACCAAACTTGATGTCAGAGGAGTAAAGAAATAACATCATTCTACAAGGAGGGGTAGGAAATATCTTGAAGAGTAACAATCTACCCAAGTAACCTTGAGCAAAGCGTTAGACTTTGGTTTCCTTATCTGTAAAATGGGTGGGTAGGACCAGCACCTCTGAACGTCCTATGATTGTAAGAAAAAAGAGTGTATACATTTTGGGAAGCTGGGGAAGGTACGTATTGTGAAATTAGGGCTAAGATTAAATATTAACTCTGGAAAAAAACATACAAAACAGGTATCTCTTCTGGATCTAAGCAATGCCTGTATTACATGAGGTGAAAGAGTAGCAAGAGTTGCTTGATTTTGAAAGAAAGTTTCACACAGTGGCTAAGTAAGCCATCCAAATGACAAAATTGAGGCATGCTAACATTCTCCCCAGAGCCAAAGAGCCCCACAAATAAAGGCACACCTTTCTGTTAAGCCCCCATAATGACAGATATGGGGCAAACCAGTGCTATTGCCTCCTTAGCAAAGAGTTGATGCATATTGTTCAAGATGGCAAAGGAATAGAAAAGGGCTCAGATATTTAGAGGTCTCCCCCAGGGTCACGGTGAGATTTATTCTGGGTATCCAGATGCTATCAGAGATTGGAGTAGCTATAGGAACAACTTTGATAGGGAACAAAGGAGAAGTGCTATCTGCGTTACAGATTAAACTCTATTTACTTTATGATTGTCCTTCAAGCCACTGATTTGGATAATTCTTGACCCCAATTTGACTTTTTCCTAGGTAGCCTATTATGATAAGTTTTTAGCAATGTGAATTGGGATCTATTTAACAAAAGATAGAGCTAATGTAGCAGGGAAAAGCCATATTACTTCAAGGTCTTATGGACATGAGGGATTTTTATAGGGAGGTTTGCTGTACTGTTTTGGTTCTGTGGCAAAATAGTCACTGTCTGCCTTGTACAACATAAGGCAAATTGTATAGAGGACAACTTGAGGCATAAACAAGCAATATTTGGGAATATTTGGGAATATGTGAAGCAGATGTTTCTCAACACATCTGTTCAATGATCTCACTCTTTCTTATACATCTATACCTTTTGCCTCTTGGAAGTTGGCTCAGTAAAAATTTTCAATCACAAAGGACAAGTCATTCCCAAAATACTAAGCACTGAGGACTCAGAGGAAAGAGCCAGATTAAATTTCCCAATCAAGCACCTTGTTGGCCAGCTGAGTCCAGAGCGGCCCTTTCTCTGATGCATTAAGCTGTCTCTTCCTGCAGAGGTGTCTTACATCCAGCAGACAGGTGGCTATGATATATGCCCCTGAACAGGAGAGCAGATAAAGCTAGAAGAAAAATGAAGGGATTTGCCAAGCCCTCTGTGCAAAATAGAGACCTTAGCCAAAGGAACGGGAAATGCGCCATTCATCTTTGTCTGTCGTTGCTGGTCCCGCTTCCTCGGGATGCTCTCACAACTCGCCTGTTGCGCTCTGAATTGTCTGACTCTGAAGCAGGACCTAGGGGCCAGGGTTTCTCAGCTTTGGCACTATTGACATTTGGGGCTGGATAATTCTGTGTTGTGGGGGGCTAACGTGTGCATTGTAGGATATTTACCACATCCCTGATATTCACCCACTAGATACCTATGGCACACCACTCCAAGTTAGGATAAAAATGTCTCCTGACTTTGCTAAATATCCCCTGGGGGTAAAATAGCTTCCAGTTGAGAATCACTGGCCTAGAGGATGTGATTCTTGAACCACCTGAGTCACTTGACCACTAGTTGGAGCAGACAGGCACGCTGCAAATTTCGTGTTTAAAAGTGTAAAAGAATCATCAATAGTCTGGCTCTCCCAGGTTAGTAATTATCTTTGTTGTTATTAATTTTCTAAAGCAACTCAGTCAAATGAGTCATTATTATTTCAATCCCTCCACCAAGCCTGATTGATTTTGCTCCCCTATTGTTTCTAATTTCATGTAATGTCTGATTACAATAAAGAAGTATTCAATACAATTCTCATGTAAGAGTCATTACAAATAGGCTTATTTCTCAGCTGTAAGTAGGAATGGACGAAGGGTTTTATATCCCTTAATTGAAATAAATGTCTTACTAGAAATAAAATGCCTAACCACTCCATAAATTGATAGAGTGGTAAAAAAAAAAA
>JAQZBX010102145.1:0-11188 GCA_029593785.1 Cabassous unicinctus | reverse complement strand
TATTTATTTATCCCCCCCCTTGCTGCTTGTGCTGCTGTGTCCATTCGCTGCGTGTCTTCTCTGTGTCTGCTTATCTCCCCCTTGCTGTGAGGTCTTGCCGCATCAGCCCACGGCGCCGCGTGAGCCGGCCTGCCCTCACAAGGAGGCCTCGGGACGCGAACCCGGGCCTCCCATATGGTAAACGGGGCCTCTATCCACTGAGCCACACCCGCTTCCCCAAGTGCCTCTTGAAATAAACAGAAACAAACAACAAGCAAAACAAACAATGTGGCTCAGTGGTTGAGTGCTGACTTCACACATGCGAGGTCCCTGGTTCAATCCCCGGTCCCTGGTACCTTGAAAAAAAAAAAAAAAAGAGTGGGATTATGTGTGGGTGCCAATTATTTAGATAGGATTTCAGGGAAGGCCTCTCTGATAGGATAACATTGGAGCAGACTCCTCAATGAAATGAGGTAGGGAGGCATGAGAAGCTTTTGAGAAAAACTATTTTTAATTTAAATTTTTTTTATTTGAGAAAAACTTTTTCAAGCAGAGAAAATAGTAAATGCCAAGGCCCAAAAGAAGCATCATACTTGAAACTTTGAAGGAAGTCAGGGAGGCTCGAGTAGAGTGAGTGAGGATAAGAATGTTAGGAGATGAGGCCGGAGAGGTAAAGGGTTCAGATCATATGAACATGATGAGGACTTAGCTTGTATGCAGAATGAGAGGAAGCATTAGAAGGTTTTGAATAGGTCAGTGACATTATTGGAGTTAATTTTTAAAGAAATATCTATTACTGTTTTGTGGAGAATAAGGAGTTTGAGAGTGAAGTAGGGAGAAGCACCAGAAGCTATTTTAATATTCCAAGTGGGAGCAGCACTGGCTTGGGTTAGGGTGGTAGAGGTATGGGTGGAGAGAAGGGGCCCGAGTCTGTATGTGTGTGTATATGTCTGGGGTTTAAAATACATTAAGGAACAAAAATACTATAAAAATAGTAATAAAGGATATAAATAGACAAACATGTTTTCAGGTCTTGTAGTATCTGAGTAGTGGTAAAAGTCTTAAATTTTATTTAAGTAAGTCAATAAGGCACTGAGTTAATGATTAAAAGAATAAGTATTTAACACAAACTATTAGAAAGATTGACAATTCAAAAACACTTAAGCTATATAAGAAAGAAGAGACAAACAACATACAACAGTGTGACAAAAGAGAATATATAGTAAGATGGTAGATGTTAAACCAAATATATCAATGATTACATTAATATAAGTGGATTAAATATCTAATTGGAAGACCAATATTATCAAATTGGCTTAAAAAATAAAACCAAAATATGCTGTTCACAAAAGATACTTCTTAAATATAAAGACACAAAAGTGTTGGAAGTAAAAGGGTAAAAAGATATATCAGCAAAATTTAGTGAATTTCAGGTTTGTGCAGTTATTATACAAAGTAATCTTTAAGGTAAGAAAATATTAATAGAGATGAAGAGGAATTCTTCATCAAGATAAAAGATTCAATCCACAAGGGAAGTATAGCATACCTAAATTTGTTGCACCTAATATGACTTTGAAATATATAAAGCAAGGAATTATAGACATAGAAGTAGATAAATTCTGTAATATAATGACAGATGACTTTGCGTTGTATGACAGAAGGGCCTGGGGTGAGGGAAACTTTGTGCAGTTAACCAGTCGCAGCGGTTAACAACCCACTCGTCTGCCCTCCAATAGATCAGTCAAATGGCCTTCTGTGGGTTTGAAGTTGTATATTCCATTTTTAGTCATATGGTAGTTACTGTTAAAATATCAAGTTCCATATTTATGTTTCTTTTTCTCTTAAAAATGTCTTAAATTTAACTCTTTATCTGACTTCCACCCTCCCTCCCCCATCTGCATTCAGGGCAAGCACCTTACTATGATCTCATTTCTCTCTCACCTCTATCTCTACCCTCATTCCCATGCACACCTCTACACCTTTATGTTGGCATTAGCAAAATGTTATTTGTAGGTTAAGTGTAAATTTGGAAAAAATTCCTGCTTATTTAGACAACAGAAAATTTGACTAATTTTTAAAATTCATATTCCATTCCCATATATTTTTAGTACTTCTTGGTGTATAAGTACTTATTTTGAAGGTAAAGTGGATAGGTAAGAGGGACAAATAATCAAGGGCTGGGGCCTCAAGGACATAACTATGAAATGGAAGAATGGGAGAATCCAAACTAAATACAAGGCACTCTCAAGTCTAACCTTTTACTATCCAAGTGGTAGAAACCTAGGGTGGAAGGCTCAGTTGGCAGCACTTTCAGGCAGTAGTGGTCCTTGGATTCAACTCATTCATTTATTAACTCATAAATATTTTTGAGACTTTATCTCTTCTAGGAAAGTCTTGTGGTGAATAATAAGGATAGTAATAAATTAGATTTAATTCCTCCTTTCAGAAAGCACAGAGTACAAAGGGAGAAGACATAAAAGCAGATAATCCCAGAACAGGATACATCTGTAATAGAGGTAGCCAGGGGCAATTTGCAGGCACAGATGGTTATTTAGGAAGACTAGAGAGTCAAGGAAGGCATCTTAGAAGAGGGGATGCTTGAGCAGTCCGGACAATGAATGAATAGGCAGAGAAAGGGAAAGAAAGAGAAGGGCATTCTAGGACAAAGGACCCCACTCGTTATTTTCTTGAGCTTGAGAAAGTGTACTAAAAGGAGCTGGAAGAAATTAAGATCAGCTCCCTGAGGGCAGTGTATTATTTTTTAAAAAATCTATGTTGTTAACTGCTAGATACCTAGCACCTAGAAGAGTCCCTGGCACATCATTGACATCATATTCGTGGAATGAATGAAAGAAACCTGGCTTTTATTCTAAGAACATTGGGTACCCATGGAAGGTTCTTGAGCAGTAGAGGGATGTTTGAAAAGTCTTCTTGAGTTGGAAGGGAAGACAGACTAACTAGGGGAGGATATGAGAGAGGATGAAGCTTAAGCTGCCACAGAGATTTGTAGGTGAATTAGAATATCTGAAAGAAGCCAAGGTTGGGCTGGTCCCTTCCCCATGGCTGGCAGGGCCTAACTGGGGCTCCCACAGTCTTTTGACCCTTCTTCCCAGGTTCCTTGCAGACCTGAAAATAATGTTGGGCCGCCCCATCTCTCCCATCTATCGTTGGCTGTTGTGCTATCTGACTCCATTTGTGCTGCTAGTCCTGTTTATGACCAGCCTGATTCACTTGTTTATGAACTCCATCACCTACATGGCCTGGGACTCAAGCACTGTGAGTCTCCATCCCGGTGCCCCAGAATCCCCTAGGGAGGTGGGACCAGACCTTTCAATACACTCTTGGTCTGAGGATTCAGTCATCTCATTCTCTGACTGCCTGAAATTTGTTAGTCCTCTGCCCTGGTTCCCTTCCCACCTTTCCCCTCCACAGTCCTGGGAACTTCTGTATTCTGAATCCCTTTCCCATCTCTCCACAGTCATCAGAGGTGCTTCGAGAATACCCACCATGGACACTCTTCTTGATGGCCATCCTTTTTGTCATTGTCATCCTACCCATCCCCACATACTGTTTATACTACCACAACCATGAGGTCCCTGTTAGTCCTGCGACCTGGAATGAGTCTATGTTCAAATCACTACCTGTAAGTGACCAGGTAACACCCAGTAGAGAAGTCCAAAAGGAGGAAATCCTCCAAGGTGATAAAACAAATTGCTGATCAATCTGTGGTGGTGACTTTATTCATTTGACCTAACATCACACATCCCTCAAAGAGGATCTAACAGGCAACTTTTTTTTTTAAGATTTATTTTATTTATTTATCCACCCCTCCCTTCTTGTTTTTGCGCTTGTTGTCTGTTCTCTGTGTCCATTTGCTGTGTGCTCTCTCTGTCTGCTTGTCTTCTCTTGTCTTCTTTTTTAGGAGGCACCGGGGACCGATCCTGGGACCTCTGATGTGGGAGAGGCAATCACTTGAGCCACCTCAGCTCCCTGGTTTGTTGTGTCTCTCATTGTCTCTCCTCTTTGTCTCTTTTGCTGTGCCTGGCGGGCCAGCTCACTTTCACCAGGAGGCCCATATGGAACCCATTTGCTTGAGGCACATCCGTTTATCTAACAGGCAACTCTTAACATCAGCTTGCAACTGTTGATGTCTCTGAATCAGAACCCCTTTTATTCCCAAGGGTAAGGGCATCATTTACTGAAGATCATGGGACCCAGCTTTGCACATCTCCAGGCCCCATCTTCCCTGTACCACTGTGACTGTGCTTGCCCCATCCTTTTCCTCAATACTGTACACACCACATAGCTTATATACACTGTTTCCTGCTGTGGATGCATATGGAACCTGCCTCTTCTGGTCTGCTTATCTCCTGGAACAGGGCTGGAGGAGTAATGCTATTGGTCAATAAATCCATCCACAGGGAGTCCAAGCACTGGTTGTGAGCAGCTCCTTTCTTAAGTGTTGCAAGTGTTCAGTTCCACTTACGAGGCTTCCATTCTTTCAGGAGTCAAACATCCAGTCTTGAGTTTGCCCTGCCTTTGGCCAAGTTGGAGAAAACTTCCCTGGGAAATGGTGGCTTTGCCAAAGATGGAAAGGAAATTAATGTGCTTGCTAATGGGACATGGCAATCCTACCATGGGCCTAAAACTTTTATAAAGAGGTTGCATTACTGGTTCCAAGACTTGTGTGAACTAAGTGCATTTGTGAATCGATGCGGAACTAGTTTGGGGAACTACCAAGTTATATTGCTGAGCCCACCAAGGGTGTAAGAGACATCAATGGTTGTACCACGGGGCTGAAGCAAATGAATTTGCCTAATGGCCAACTGTGGGTCTCTTGGAACTTGTGGAAAGAGTGGCTCCATAACGAAGATGAAATACCGTACAAAAGGGTCGGAACCAGTCAGTCAGCGACTCGGGATGGGGGCTGTGGGTAGAGGTTACTGAGATTCCTGAAGATCCGGGGAGCGCATTTCTCTTAATTGCTCAGAGATCCCAGGATTTCAGATTGCTCAAGGCCCACGGGAAGGCTGCTCCTGGGTAAGTTAATGTAATAAAAGGAAGAAAAAAGACCTCGCCAGCCATTGGCGGGTGGGACTTGAGGGGTGGGTGTGGCAAAGGAAAGCGCTGAAGTCCCAGACCTCTCCGACTTCAGCAGCCTGCGCAGCCGGGGCCCAGAGAGACGCGCTGGTGGGGCGTGAGCCTCCTGCCGTCAGCCATTGGCTCCTGCGCCCTTGTGGCCCCGCCCCCGCCCTCTCCCTTCCTTCCACCCCAATCTAAACGATCTGTCGGCTTGAAGACTCGTGCTGTTGAGTCCGGTAAGGTGGGGATTGGAGCAAGGAGGCGGTCTCCTCATGATTAAATAGTCAGGGTCTCTAACCTTCCTTTTGGGAACCCAGGTGTTCATCCTCTTTTCTGTCTCCCTCAGTCTCAGCTTTGGGGATGGAACCTGTGGGAGGGGAATTGAAAAGTAGGGTTTACCGGGTGAACCGATGGGGGTAGAATAAAGACCTTGGTGTAAATGTCTCCTGCTCCCACTCTAAATTTTTCTCAGATCACTTGCTGAATGTCCTTTGGCACTTAACTGCAAGGTTGTTTGAATTGAGGTCTAGCAGTCATCAGATAACTCACCTTGCTGTAGGGCTTCTAATTGAGAGAGAGGAAGATTGGCTTTTCTTGCGGGCACTTCTCTGCATAACTCTGGGGGTCCTCATTGTCTAAAGTTGGGTTTCCTAGCTCCTTTGGGTGTGGTCACAGGGTTTTCTTCTGAACTGCTGTTGAAACCCGGCCTCATTAGACAAGTAGAGTCACATTCCTTGGTAGGGCTTCCTTACAAGTCTTTGCTTTTATTCCTTACAAGAATGCTGTGAGATGTAGTAATACCCTCAGTTTTCATCAGGAGACCCTGAAGAAAGAGGGTCTCAAGCAGTGAGTCACAGGTAGAGCCTGACAAAGTTCCTTGTCTTCTGGCTTCTAGCCCTTTTATTTCAGGAAATTTCAAGCACATAACATAATAGCAATATGTGCTCATGCCCCAGCTTTAAAAGCCATCAACTCTTAACCAATCTTGTTTCATCTTTCCTCTCCCCCTGCATGCTTTCCCGTCATTTTCAAGCAAATCCCAAGTTTATAATTTTATCTCTAAGTATATCAGTATGTATCTCTCTAAAAAGAGCTCTTTTCAAAAACAACCTACAAAACTATTATCAGACTTAAATAATAGTAATTTTTTGATATCAAATATCCAGTCAGTATGCAGTTTTTCCTGGTTGTCTCTTTTTTTCTGGTAGCTTTATCTTTTTTTATTGCTTTATTGAGAGCTTTATTCACATACCATACTATTTAAAATGTACAATTAATTGGTTTTTAGTGTCTTCACAAAGTTGTGTATCCATCACACCATCAATTTTAGAACATTTTCATTACCTGAAAAAGAAACCCTGCACCCTTTAGTTGTCACCCCCAATACCACCATTTCCCCTCCCCAGTCTTAGGCAACCACTAAGTTACTTTCTTCTTCTTTTTTTCTTTATTAGTGAAACTGGGTTTACTGTACAATCATGCTTTTCAAAATTTTTGTTATTTTTTTTCTCATCTACCTTCTATCTCTATAGATTTGTCTATTCTGAACATTTCATGTAAACAGAATCATACAATATGTGGCTCTTAGTGTAATGTTTTCAAAGATTCATCTACACTGTAGCATGCATCAGTACTTTGTTTCTTTTTATTGCTGAATAATATTCCATTATATGGGTTTACTACATTTTCTTCATGTACAAGTTTTAGTGTGGACATAAGTTTTTCTTTCTCTTGGGTGTGTAAACACCTAGGCGTGGAATTGATGGATCATAGGATAACTCTATGTTTAACTGTTTGAAGAACTGTCTCATAATTTTTTAAAATGTTTGTTTAAATCAGCATCCAAATAAAGTTCATACATTGCAATTAGTTGTTATATTTCTTAAGACTCTTTTAATCCATAGCCCTCCCCCTTCTATTTTCCTTGCTGATAAAACTGGATTGTTTTTCCTATAGGGTTTCCAATCATCTGGATTTTGCTGATTGCCTCCTTGTGGTGTCATTTAATATATTCCTCTATCCACTGTGCTGCTTATAAAGTGGTAGTTAGGTCGGGAAACTGATTAGTTTTAGGTTCAATATTCTGGGAAGAATACTTCATGCATGGTTTTATGTACTTCTGTCAGGAGGCACAAAACATCTGGTTCTCTCTTTTTCATATTATTGTGGCAAAATACATATACCATTGAATTTACCATTTTAACCATTTTTAAGTGTATAATTTGGTGACATTAATTACATTCACAATGTTGTGCAACCATCACCAAATCTATTTCCAAATCTTTTTCATTGCTCCAAACAGAAATCCTGTACCCATTACCTGTAACTCCCCATTTGCCCTCCCTCAAACCCTGGTAACCTTTAATCTACTTTCGATCTCTTTGAATTTGCCTAGTCTAGATAGTTCATATAACTGGAAATACAATATCTGTCCTTTTGTGAGGTTGCTCCCTTCATCCCTCCTTCCATCCTTTCCTTCCTTCCTTCCTTCCTTCCTATTCATTTATTTATTTATTTTTGGTGATAATTAGTTGCCATTGATGATCATTGTCTAGATCCATTTATTTGTTAGTGATTACAAAATGGTGATATTCTAAGTTTATCATTCCCTCTTTTTTTTTAATTAACGGGAATACTTCTATAAAGAGATAGTTTGTACAGGAAATTCAGAATAAGTGCTTGATTCTTTTTTATTTACCAGTTTAAAAAATGAGTTTGTTGCCTTATATCATCCAAAGGTAATCATTGAGTGTTTTTCCTTTTCGTGTCTTTGTGAACTCATATTTAAGCCTATTTGTTGTGTTTCTGTCAATTGAAGCTATTCTTATTCATGTTTAAATCATCACATCTTTGACTACTGGGAGCCTCTTCAAGATGACTCCTGAATCCTTTTGACAAGACCCCAGCCTTTAATAATTTCCTTGCTTCTGGTATGACAGTATCATCTAGGATTAATTTGTATATTTTGTACTTCAGACCTTAAATCAAGTATTTTTCCAAAGATATCTGGTTTCTTGTAATGGGAAATGGTATCTAAAAATAACAGTTTTGTGCTAGGGTCTTCATTGCTATATGAATATTCATTGCTATATAAAGATCAAAGCATATATTCATATGCTTTGATCATTGTTTCTAGGCTTTTTTAATAGATAAAGATAGAAAATACTTTCCTTTCCCTAAGATAAAATACCTCATGAATTCATACTCATTCTTTCAGTTCAAATTCAGGACTCTATAGAGTTTTTACTACCCTCTCTGACCTTATATTTTTATTTTTTTTCTCTCCTGTGGTCTGAGGCTCTTGATGTTTATTTCTCAGCAATGAGTTGGTACCCACAACTTCTCACCTTCTCATCATATCCTGAAGTGAATTCATGATTGTCTCTGATAACTTTCCCATCTCCGAACCTGTATCTCTATCTGTGTTTCCATCCAGGGATAGGGCAGGGTTCTGACCCTGGTGGACCTAGAGCCTAGGCAGGCAAACTGAGACAAAATCTGTCATAGGACTGTATGTGGTTGGGTTTGTAGACGTCTCAAATTGAAGTGCTCAATTTCCTCCCGCTTATTTGGGAGTCTGTGGGGCAGCAAAATGTAATTACAAACTACCTGCTAAAGAGACTGTTGTAATTCCTGTCTTGAGGGGCTTTGTGGCCTTGTGGGAAGAGCATAGTTTGGAGACAGACAAATCTGTGTTTGTATGCTAAATCAAATCTTTAAGTAGTTCTGTGACCCTCTGCATATCACTTTCTCTTCTTAATTTTAACTTCCTTATTTGTCAGATAGAGATGAGGAAGCAATTCCGAAGGTATGCTGGGAAAATTAAAACGTTAACCCAAGCTCAAAGAGTTGTTAAATATGATAAGTATGCCGAGATTATATAAATTTTTCTCTAAATTTATTCAGATTTTATAAACAGATATTACACACCAAAGTGTTCCCCATTAATTATATATTTCAAGTTACTAGAATATAAAACTTTACTAGAATTGTCAACTCCAAGAAGGCAAGAATTTTGTTTGCTTGTTACTGCATCCATAAAACACAGAACAATGTGTCATACATGTTTTTCCCAAGGCCAAGTAGGCAATCAAATATTTGTTAAATAAATAGATTTACCCAAGAAGTTGATATTTTAAATAGGTAAAAAAAATTTTAGTCTGCATGTGAGAATTTTCCGCATATTATTTCTCCTTTTGATTAAAAAAAAAAGGAAACTATTAATAGTCTGAAGTGGTAGGTACAAATAGGAAAAGTTTCTGTTTTTCCCCAGGTACTGAACCTGTCTATATAGTGTTGACTCTTTTTCTTGTTGGATTTCAGATCTCTTAACTCCTGGTTGTTTTTCATTCATAAGACATTTTTCCAAAGAAGATATACAAATGGCCAATAAGAACATGAAGAGATGCTCAACATCATTGGCCATCAGGGAAATGCAAATCAAAACCACAATGAGATACCACTTCACACCAATTAGGATGGCTAATATATTAAAAACAAACAAACAAACAAACAAAATAAGTGTTGACAAAGATGTGGAGAAATTGGGACCCGGATAGATTGTTGGTGGCAACGTAAAATGGTACAGCTACTGTGTTTGGTAGTTTCTCAAAAAGTTGAAAATATAGTTACCATATAACCTAGCAGCCCCACTTCTTGGTATATATCCAAATGAATTGAGAGTAGGGACCCAAAGAGATATTTGTACACCAATGTTCATAGCAGCATTATTTGCAATAGTCAAAAGGTGGAAACAACCCAAGTGTCCATTAATAAATGAATGAATAAACAAAATGTGGTATATTGGAATATTATTCAGCTGTAAAAAGGAATGACATTCTGATACATGCTAGAACATGGATGAACCTTGAAGACATTTTGTTGCATGAAATAAGCCAGACACAAAAAGAAAAATATTAAATAATCTCATTTATGTGAAATACATAGAATAAGCAAATTTCATAGAGACAGTCAGTAGATTGTAGTTGACCAGGGGCCGGAGATAAGGAGGGGAAGAGGGAATTATTGCTTAATGGGTACAGAGTTTCTGTGTGAGGTGATGAAAAAGTTAGGGTATTGGTGATGGTAGCACAGTATTGTGAATGTGGTGAATTGTATACTTGAAAGTGGTTAAAATGGGAAATTTTTAGTTGTATGTATGCTACTACAATAAAAAAAATTTAAAACCCTGTCTGACCTCCATTTAAAAATTCCAATCTCACCTGATTCACAGCTTCTCCCCTTCTAGCCCTGGACAGGTATGTGACCTAAGGGATGTGCAATGGAGCAGGGAGGGGCGATGCTCCTTCCAGTGCTCCTTTACCTTTGACTCATCTCCTCCCCTTTTCCAGGACTGTGTTTCCAACCCCAAGTCCTCTGTTGTTTTTAAGCTTTTAAGGCCCCATCCTTTATCCAAGCCAAAGGCTCCAAGGACAGAAATAAGGGAATGATAGACAATCATCTCCAGTTTTACTGGGGACATGAAGGCGATTGTCTCTCTGTTGGTGGTTGCTGCCTCTCTGGCTAACACAGACTGGCCTAGGATGTCCCCATGTGTGGAGGTGTCTGAATGGTGACTTCATTGTAGAGGCTCGTGTGAGCTCTCCTGACAGCGTAGTTCCCTGATACCGGGGATTTGACTCTAACTTAACCTCTTCTGAGCCCCTTCGTGTCCTGCTCAGAGTTATATACCTCACAACCTTTTCCTGCCAGGCTCCCAGGCCCCGCAGCCAGCCTTCTTAGGTAGTGTACCTACCAATGGGTATAAGCTGAGCTGCCTTCCGTGGTGCCTTCATGGCCTGTAGGGAATTGAGGCATTCTTGTCACTACCACCCTGGTCAGGAAATGGAACATGAGCACCCCATAAGGCCCCGTGGGCCCGTTCCCCGCCTCTTCTAGAGGTGATCGCTATCCTGACTTTTAAGGTAATCATTTCCTTGCTTTTTTACTTCATAGTTTTACAATCTATGTATGTAACCTTATATAGTTTACCTGTTTTTGAGATCTCTTTTTCTATATATATATTTTTTTATGTGTATGTGTACATGTGTATGTATTACTATTATGTATATACACATCTTCTTGAAAGGTATTTTATATGTTTTACGTTTTTGCTTTTTAAATATTT
>JAQZBX010102144.1:0-11188 GCA_029593785.1 Cabassous unicinctus | reverse complement strand
TGTTAAAAAGGGTACTTATTTTGGGTAAAAAGCTTACAGTTATATGGCCAAAAAGAGTTCAACTCAAAGTACTAGAAGAGGTAGATTCCCACCAAATGTCTGTTGCCACTTGCTGAAGCAAGAGGGCTGCTGATATCTGCAAGTGTTCAACCTTCCTCTTTCTTCTTAAGATCTGTGGGACCATCTCCTTCCAATCTTAGCTGTTATTGGAGGGATAGTTTCATTCTGGAGTGTGATTCTCTTGTCTGTTCACATGGTCAGATGTAAACAATAAGGTGAATGGCTCATCTCTCTTCCTGCGGCTACAGGATTAAAGCTGACAAGTTCTCTCTCCCTCAATGTCTATGGAGCACTTTCTTTCTTCTTTCATTTTTTTTTTAAATTCTTTCTTTTTTTATTGTGGGTAAAAATAAAAATTTTCACTACGCAAAAAAATAATTGTAAAATGTTATATAGATATATGTGCGTATATGTACATTTGCTTACATAAATGATATATTTTTAATAGATATTTTAAAAGATGCTTAGATTACATAAATGTTACAAAATGATTGCAGGGATTACAATGATCTCCACTTCCCATACCTCCCATAATATCTAACATAATCATCTTTCATTAGTGTGGCACATCACCTGCAATGTATATAAACATCCTTGGGCTTTGCCACTAAGCATAGAAAACAGTTCACATGGTAAACCACACTCTCCCACACAGTTCTGCATAGTATATTCTGATGTAAAATGGCCTATATCCATCACCACTACATCACTCAGGAGAAACCCCAAGTCCTGAAAAAGCCCCAGTATTACAAATGCCTTCCCCTCCCCACCCCAAAAGCATCTAGTGGCCACTGGTTCCATCTCACTGTTATAATTTCTTCAATTGCTTGAATCACAATATGTCTACAACAGAATCTGTTTAAGTCCACTCTAGCCCATAGGTCTTCCCCCAATCCTGAGGGAACTGGAATGGTGATGTCCGCTGCACCTCCTATTGAGAGTGGGCTTATATCCCATGTATATGGTGGACTGGATTATCCTGCCTTCAGCTGTGGGCTCTCTCCATACCCTGAGATGGCTGTTGTTCATCATCGTCTCCTTACCAGGTAATTTGGGTGAGTTAATTGAACTGTAGAATAAGAGTTGCAGCTCCACCGAGATTCCAGGTACAGCTGGCACATAGGCATGCAAGAGCTTCCAGTCTCTGTAAGTACACCTACAAACTCCAGCCTCACATATAGGTTTGAATAGAAGGGACTGATTGGCCATGTGCAGGGAGGACTTATATGAGTCCAACTCTGTCACTCTCAGGAGCACAAATTCCAAAGTAGAGCCCACTAATAAGGCATCAATTTCTGGGGTGATCCCCCTTTACATAGGACCTGGGTGGCTCCAGATCCCTCCGGAGCCCCTCTGTGTGGGGTGATATCCACTTCGGTGTTCTATGAGATCCTACGGAGGTGTGCATAAGCGTTACCTCTATGATGACCTCCCAACACTCTTTGAAATCTCTTAGCCACATGAAATCATTTGTCTTTACCTTTTCCCTCTTTTATTCCAGGTCTTTTTCCAGTTGTATTTCCAGTTGGCATTTGGTATTAGTCCCTTGTTGCCAGGGACGTTCATCCCTGGGAGTCATGTTCCCCATTGAGGGGAGGGTAATGCATTCATATGCTGAGTTTGGTTTAGAGAGAGGCCATATATGAGCAAAAAAGGAGGCTCTCAGATGGCAACCCTTAACCACCCCATAACAGTAGGCCAAGTTTCAATTACAAGAGCAAAGACTCATAAGGCTATCAATATGCTGAACCCATCAGTGGGCCATCCTCTTTTGCCAGACACTGCCTCTGCAATCAGGGTACTGATGCTGCTCCCTTGGAGTATGTGGCAGACCTCTCCAGGCTGGGATTTCAGTATTCCCTTATTTATTGAGTGATTGTCTATCCACCATGACCATGCCCCATCCCTCAATCATTTCAACAGTTTTATATATCTTTCTTGAATATTCAGATGAACTTACTCTCATGTATCCCCCATCCCAGACACCCCACAGCAGTGATCCTCTGCAGCCCTGATTGTAACAATACTGTGATCTAAATGTTTCTTGAACATGAAGTGCATATAATAACCAAATACAATTAATATGGAAAAGAAATAATAATGATAACCTTAGATGAAATAGATAAAATACAAGGAAATTCAGGGGAAAAAAATCTAAAAATAAAATGTAATTAACAGATTGGGACATTCAAAACAAGAAAATGGAAAAAAACAAAAGAATTTTTTAAAATTATTTTTTTCTCCTTTTATCACTACATTATTGGATGTCCATTGAGTACCGTGACACTTTCCCCTTCTCATTCCACAGTGTGTCCCAAATTTTCATTTGTTTTCAAAGAAGTTTTAGGTCACAGAAAAGCCACACACGAAATACTAGATTCCTATATAACAAACCACCCTCCTCCTTCCTCATCCCATATTAAAATTTTGTTTTGAATGGTAGCATTGTTTTACCTGTTATACAGATAATGAAACATAGCTACTAAACATTGTCAATGGTTTACAGTACAGTTCATAATTTTGATGTTAGAGTTTAATAATTTTTTTATGATATATTCCATGTCCTGTGTCCATTACTGTAAGGTAATGAAAAACATTTCCCACAACCACTCAATACCCCTTTTGATCTTTTCTTTTCATTCCTCCCTATCCCACTGGGTCATGTGCCACTCCCCTGTCTTGACTCATGGGATGACAATATTCATAGTTATATGCCTTCGGTATTTTAACCTGCCCTTCCTCATCTACCTACCTGTTAACCCTGCACCACCAAACCCAGTAATATCACTACCCACCTGTCATATCCTTCTATATGCAACTCTGCTCAATCAATTTATCATAGATTGTGCCCATATGGGTGATGTCTCACAACCTACTCTTCTCTCGCTCTTCCTTGTTAAACTATCTTTCAGACAGTGGTTCTCAGAGACTGCTCACTTTCCTCAATTCAAATCATTGAAGTCATATACTCTTCATCCTTCAATGCTTGGCTTGCTTCACTCAACATTAGGTCTTCAAGATTCATCCATGTTATTGCATGTGTTATTACTTTTTTCCTTCTAACAGCTGATTAATATTCCATTGTATGTATGTACAACATATTTCTTAACCATTCATCTGTTCATGGGCACGAGGCTGATTTCAACTTTTGGCAATTGTGAACAATGCTGCTATGAACATTGGTGTGCATATGTCTGTTCATGTCTTTGCTTTCAATTATTCTGTGTATATACCCAGCAGTGGAATTTCTGGATCATACAAAACATTTATTGTTAGTATTCCGAGGAATCACCAAACTGTCATACACAGTGGCTGTACCATTCCACAATCCCCCCAGCAGTGGATGAGGGTTCCTATTGCTCCACATCATCTCCAACACTTATATTCCGCTGTTTTTTTAATAGCTGCCATTCTGATGTGTGTAAGATGGTGTCTCATTGGGGTTTTGATTTACATTTCTCTAATAGATAACGATGTCAAGCATTTTTTTAAGGAGCTTTTTAACCATTTGTATTTCTTTCTTGGAGACTGTCTTTTCAAGTCATTTGCCCATTTTTAAAATGAGCTGTTTGTCTTTTTATTTTCAAGGTGTAAGATTTTTTTATACATGCATGATTTTAGGGTCTTATCAGATATATGGTTGCCAAATATTTTCTCCCATTGGGTAGGCTGAATTTTTATTTTTGTAAAATCGTCATTTGAGGACAGGAATTTTTAATTTTGAGGAGACCCCATTTACCTAGTAGAAAGAGCTCCATAGAGAAGGAGTCAAGATCAAGTTGGTTTAGGAGGGCATTCACTGAAATCTCCCTGATGACTGTAGATTGTGGACAGAGACCTTCCAAGATGTCTGTGCTGTGGGCACATGAAGTGATAAACTTGGGACATATATCTGTGGAGATCGACATCATGGAATGTTAGTTAGAGATCCATGAGTTTCTAGACTGCCTGTGGTGGTTAACACAGGTGGCTGAGCCCCACCATTAGGGGAAGAAAATCCGGTTTGAGCTGTGAAACGTGGCCCGGCAAGGGGTGAATGGTCCCAGTGACAGTGAGTGTTCTGTGAGAGAGGGAAGTCTCTGGCAAAGGGGTGAGAGAAAACCAGAAAAACAAAGAAGAAATTATTCACCTCTCAATCCATTTGTTGACACTGACATACATAGGTGTTTTTCTGGCTGTCCTTGAAGTACTTTTATTTTTTACCTATCAGTTTTATTGACATTTGAAACCATACCACACCATGTGAATAAAGAATGGCTTTTGTAAAGCTGTTGAAAAGGTCTTTATTCTCAAATTATGAACTGAAACAGATATTAGGTCCAAAGAAAATTTTAATTTTAAAAGTGAGTGTACATAAATTGATAATTCAGAGGAGATCTTTTTCTCTGATTTCAAGATTGTTTACTGAATGTTTGGAAGGCTCCAGATTTTGTTTGAAAGAAACCATTCCTGATTTTTTGGATATCATTGGGCTGTTCTCGAGTGTAGAGAGTTTGTGATGCAGGTATCCATATATAAATACAGGCTCTTATGAAATATTGTAATTTTTTAGAAAGTTTTGGAAATAAAACTAAACTCATTCTTACAAAGAAACAGAATATACATATACACAAATGAAAAACCAGGACCTCAGGGTACAAATATCTCACAGCCTCCAAATTTCTCTAATGGCTTATGAAGAATCTTGCAAATACCCATAAGAGAAAAAGGGACTTGAATGGTCCACAAGGTAACAAAGTGTGACTCAAATGTTTTCAAGATATCATGAAGGACTGGACTGGTTCATAGAACACAAGGACCTAATTCATCAAGCAGTGTGTATCGCCCTCTATTCTATGCACGTGTGATTATTTCATCTAAAAATGAAGAAACCCAAAGGAAGACCACTTTAGAGAAATAGGTAATTCCAAAGCTTCATATTTCTTTCTCAGTACCCTCTTTCTCTTACTATATATTTTTAGTGAAGCACATTCATCATACATGAAGATACATAAACTTGAAGTCTAGAGCTGAAATCACAATGTTAGAAAATAAAGACGGATAACACCTTAGTGTGGTCCCATCTCCAGCAGCAACTGAGTCGTGAATCATTTTAAAAATGGCCCAGAGCATTTCTGAAACATGACTAATGACTATTATCCATGGCTTAAGTTTGGTGGACAATTCCTGACATCCACAAGATTTTTAAAACAACTGTGTTTTATTGAGACATATTAACCCACCGTCTTTTTTATCCAATGTGTACATTCCCTGGTCCTTTGTATTTTCACAGTGATGTGCATTCATCTCTTCAATCATTATTAATCCTTTTCAGTAACTGTATAATAATTACAATAAATAAAGAAAATCCAGAAGAATAAGGAAGAAATAATTCACCTGTCAATCCATTTATTGACAGTGACATACATAAGTGTATTTCTGGGTGTCCTTCAACAAATTTTTTGCTTATATATCAGTTTTCTTGATATGTGATCCCATACTACATCATGTGGACAAAGTGAACATTGTATGTTTTTTAAAATCTGTTGAAAAGGTCTTTATTTTAGAATCATGAACTGAAACCCATATTAGATTGAAAGAAAATGTTAATTTTGAAAGTAAGTGAAGATAAATGATAATTCTGAGTGGCTCTTTTTCAATGATTTCACAATTGTTCACTGAATGGTTAGGAGTCTCCAGATTTCGTTTCAAGGAAATCATTCTTGATTTTCTGGACATTATTGGGATGTTCTTGAGTGCATAGATTGTGATGCAGTTATTCATACATGAATACCTGACTTTAAGACATATTGTAATTTTCAGAATGTATTGGAAATGAAATCAAACTCATTCTTAGAAAGAAACCAAATCCACACACACAAATGAAAACACAGAAACTCAGAGCACAAATATCTCCAAGTCTCCAAATTTCTCCTATGGCTTATGAAAGACCTTACTAACACCCAGAAGAGAAAATGCACTTGATCGTTCCACTAGGTGACAAAGAGGGACTCAAATTTTTACAAGATATCATTGGGGAGAGGAATGGTTCATAAATGTCAAGGATCTAATGCATCAAGCAAAGTGAACCACCTTCCATTATTTTCATGAGTGATTATAGACACCAACAATGAAGAAACACAAAAGAAAGACCACTTTAGAAATACAGGTAATTCCAAAGCTTCATATTAGTCTCTCACCACAGACTTTCTCTTAATATATATTTTTAGTGATGTATACCATGCATTCATGAACATACATAATCTTGAATTCTAGAGCAGAAATCACGACCTTAGAAAATAAAAGGCATAACACTTTACCGTGGTCCCATACAGAGGAAGGAGGAACTTGAATTCTGATTCATTTGTAAAATTTGGCCACAGCATTTCTGAAACATGCTTAATAACTAGGATCCATGGCTGCCCTTTGGTGTACAATTCCTCACATCCCCACCATTTTTTAAAAAATCTGTTTTATTGCAAAGAATTAGAATACACTTATAAAAAACTAAAACCCATGAACTCAGAGTACAAGTAGCTCCCAGCATCAAAATTTCTCCTATGAATTATGAAGGACTTTGCCAACACCACGAAGAGAAAAAGAGACTTGTACGGTCCACAAGGTGACAATGAGTGACTCCAAAGTTTACAAGATATCATGGGGCAGAGGAATGATTCAAAAAATTCAAGGGCCTAATCCATCAAGCAGAGTGCAACGCCCTCCATTCTACGCAGGCATGATTATAGACTCCAAGAATGAAGAAAAGTGAAAGGAATACACCTTTAGGGAAATAGGTAATTCTAGACCTTCATGTTTGGCTCTCACCACCATCTTTCTCTTAATATATATTATCACTGTTGGACATCAATTATACATTAACGTACATAAACTTGAAGTATAGAGCAGAAATCTTGACCTTAGATAGAAATGGGCATAATACTTTACAGGGTTCCCATACACAAATCTCAACAAAGAGCTTGAATTTTGATTCATTTTTTTTCAACTTAGCCAGTGCATGTTTGAAAAATGACTAATAACTATGATCCATGGCTCGACTTGAATGTAGAATTCCTGACATTCCCATGAATTTTAAAACAAATCTGTTTTATTGAGACATACTAAAGCAATATCTTATTTATTCAATGTGTACATTCCCTGGTCCTTGGTATATTCACAGAGGTGTGTATTCATCGCTTTAATCATTAATACACATTTTCCATATCTCTATAATAATTATGATAAATAAAGAAAAACCCAAAGAACAAAAAAGAAATTATTCACGTCTCAATCCCTTTGTTGACACTGTCATTCATAGGTGTTTCTCTGGTCATCCTTGAGCAAATATTTTTATTTATCTGTTGGTTTTACTGATATATGATCTCATACCACATCATGTGGAAATAATGAGCAATGAATGGCTTTTTTAAAGCTGTTTAAAATGTTTTAATTTAAAAGTATGAAATGAAATGTGTATTAATTCAAAGAGAATGTCAATTTTAAAAGGGAGTTGAAGATTAATTTAGATTTAATACAATCAATGATAAGAAAGAGATACTATGGCACAAACACCTAGAAAGGAAAATAATTAGTCTGAAGTTTTGAAAATTAATTACAACAAAATTTATTTCTTATATTCCCCATAAAATACTTGGGCAGTTAAAATCTAGGAGTGAAATAAATTTTTGTTTTTTCGTGCAATTTCCATTAAGGCATTCATTCTTTTTGAGAAAAAAATGTCCTCTTTGGAAATTGCACACACCTCATTGGCTTATATTACCACACATAACAAGATAACTAGGAAAATGATAGTATTTCCAACCAGTAATCCTCAGAGCAATGGGATCCAAGGACAGAGGAAATATTTAGATTAGAATTAGAAGGTATTTTCATCTCCATGAGGTTCCAGCATTGTCAAAACTCACCAGACACTGGATACATCCCAGATTAGGGCAAAGGATAACCTTTCCAAGTAACATGAAATCGAACTTTTATACTGGATTCCAAAAGGCTCCCAGGGGTGGAGCCTGGCACACTAAAATCATGGTCATCCTGCCATTGCTGACCCAGGAAAAATGACCAAGAGGCAGTTTCTTACAACTGGCATGGCTTGTCTTCTTTCTGCTCCTCCAAAGCAGGGACCTTGGCTGGGTGCAGCAAACAATTCTTCAGACTAATATTGGAGCTTTGTTGCATGGAGAATGGGCTGTTAGGAAAAGACAGCAGGAGGAGGAAGGCAAAGCTAAAAAAGAAAAGAAAGAGGAGAACAATAGAATCCTGGAAGAAACCAAACCCTAATTCTCTTTTGCAGTGTGGTGTGGTGCTGGTTGAAAATTATAAGAGAAAAAAAAATCCAATAGACATCTCAGGACTCTGTGGAAAAATTTCAAACCCTAGGGTTTTCAATACAAACACACCATATACAACCAACTATACAGACATGCTGAAGGAAGGGTATGGAAGTGGTTTTAAACATAAATTATAGTCACTGGCTGGTGGAAAAAATGCCATGATATTTTATCATGATCTGCAAGAAATATTCCACCACATGTGGTGTGATGTTGGAGAAAAGTGGTTTCGAATGTTGTTGTTGTTTTTTTTTTTTGTTTTTTTTTGTTTTGTTTTTAGTTTACAGATTCTGTTAAGAAAAATATATTTAGAAAAAGAAGAATGTGGCCAATTGGAGGAGAAAATTTGATTTAATTCAGATTAGTATTACGATATTCCCTCATACAGCCATTTGGTGTATTTAAAATTAAGAAAAAAAAATTAAGTCCTTGGTAAAATACTGATTTCAAAAGAATGGTTAATTATCTATTTTGGATACAAGTAAATCTTTACTTAGACAGAAAGTATTTTTTTACCTACCCTATGAATGCTAATTGGAGATGAAATGTTTTAGCCCTTATAAATAATAACCTCTGTAAAATAAGAGGCTCCAAGTGAAGAGATCATGTGGCACGCATATTTTACATAAATATTTGGACTAGATTTTCTTCTTAATAGTTATGGAAATAATATTAAAAGGATCTAACTTGGAGAATAAAAATGGGAAGACAAGAAATGCTTCTCAGGGATTCCTCCTTTTTTGGAAAATCACAATTTCACATCGATAATCCAGAGGAGATCTTTTTCCACGACTTCATGAAAGTTTTCTGAAAGTTTAAAAACTCTTCTTTTTGTTTCAATGAAACCATTACTGATTTTCTGGACATCATTGTCTGTTGTCGAGTGCAGAGTGATTGTGAAGCAGGTATCCATATATAAATAACTGCTTTTATGTCTTATTGTAATTTTTTAGAATATTTTGGTAATAAAATCAAACTCATTCTTACAAAGAAACAGAATCCAAATATATACAAATGAAAACACAAAATCTCAGACTAGAAAGAGCTCCCAACCTCCAAATTTCGCTGATGCTTTGTGAAATTCCCTGCCAACACAGAGAAAAGAAAAATGCCCTGGTAGGATCCACAAGTTGACAAATAGTGCCTCAACTGTTCATTAGCTATTGTGGGGGTGAAGAATGTTCATAAAATTCAAGGACCTAATCCATCAAGCAGAGGGTACAGCTCTCAATTTCATGCATATGTGATTATTGTCTCACACAATGAAGAAAAAAGGCAGAACACTTTTGAGAAATAGGTAATTCCAAAGCTTCATGTTTCACTCTCACCAAACTTTTTCTCTTAATATATATTTTTAGTGATGCATATCAATCATACATGAACATACATAAACTGAAGTATATAGCAGAAATCAGGACATGAGAAAATAAAGGGGCATAACAACTTACAGTGGTGCCATACACAAATCTCCAGCAGAAACCTGAAATGTGATTCACTTTCAAAAATTGGACACAGCACCTTTGAAACACGACTAATATCTATTATCCATGGCTCAACTTAGGTGTACAATTCCTGACATCCACAAGATTTTTAATCCAAATCTGTTTTGTTGAGACATATTAAACCAAAGTCTTATTTATCCAATGTCTACATTCCGTGATCTTTGGTATATTCACAGCGGTGTGCATTCATGTCTTCAAGCATTATAAAAACTTTTAAATGGCTATTTAATAATTTTAATAAATTAAGAAACACCAGAAGAATAAATAAGAAATTATTCACCTCTCAGTTCATTTGCTGACAATGATATACATAGGTGCTCTTCTCGCTGTCCTTGAACAAATTTTTTGTTTATCTATCAGTTTTATTGATATGTGACCCCATAATATATCATGTGGACAAAGTGAACAATGAATGGCCTTTTAAAGCTGTTACAAATTACTTTATTTTAAAATTATGTACTAAGATGGATATTAGGTGGAAAGAAAATGTTAATTTTCAAAGGGTGAGTAGGTAAATCAGTAAATCAGAGGAGATCTCTTTTCATGATTTCACGATTCTTTACTGAATGTTTAGAAGGCTCCGGATTTTGTTTCAAGGAAACCAGTCGTGATATTCTGGACATAATTGGGTTGTGCTTGAATGCAGAGTGATTGTGATGCACGTATCCATTTATAAATACCTGCTCATATGACATATTGTAATTTTTGGAAATTATTGGAAGTAAAATCAAACTCATTATAAAAATAAAAAGAATCACATATACACAAATGAAAACCCAGGAACTCAGGGTACAAAAATCTCCCAGGCTCCAAATTTCTACTATGGCTTGAGAATGACCTTGAAAAAGAAAAATTGATTTGTAGGGTCTGGAAGGAGACAAAGAGTGACTCAAAAGTTACAAGATACCATGGGGGAGAGGAATGGTTCATAAAGGTCAAGGATCTAATTCATCAAGCAGAAGGTACTGCACTCCACTCCATGCAGGCATGATTATAGCCTCCAGCGATGAAGAAACAAAAGGAATACCACTTTAGAGAAATAGATAATTCCTAAGCTTCATATTTCTCTCTCACCCCCATTTTCCTTTTAATATATATTTTTAGTTATGCATATCAATCACACATGAACATACATAATCTTGAAGTCTAGAGCACAAATCACGTCCTTAGAAAATAAAGGGACATTGCACTTTACAGTGGTCCCAACTCCAGCAGAAACTTGAATTGTGATTCAGCATCCTGCCTGAAAATCAGTGAGAATAAGATGAGCCCGAGAATAGGAGGCCAAGTAAGGTGGCAGTA
>JAQZBX010102143.1:0-11187 GCA_029593785.1 Cabassous unicinctus | reverse complement strand
TGATTTAGGATGGGGGCTTCAGCTGGAGAGTACAGGTGAGCTACGCAGGGAGTATGTGATTGAGATTCAATAATATCTCTGGATGGTAAAGCCTTTGGTAAGCTTCCCTGGTTGGCAATAATCCAGGCATATACCCAGGCACTGATGCCAGGAAAGCACCATGTCAACAGATCCACAATGAAAGAAAAAGGAGGCTCCACATTTGGTACTTCTCCAGAGTATGCCTGATGTGCTTCTTCTCATGTATGATTTTAATCTGTAATCTGTATTATTTCCCTGTATTAAGCCATAAACCATGGGCATAACAGTTTTCGCTGAGGTCTATTTGTCCATCAAGCAAACCATCTAAACTGAGATTGGTTTTGGGAACTCCCTGACCAAATTCAACATCTATTATGTCTCCCACAGACATTTCTAAGTCCTAACTCCCTATTCTGTGGATGTGAATTCGTTTGTAAATCAGATCTTTCAAGATGTTAAGGCCAGCTGACTCAGGGAGGGCCTTAATAAAAAAGACTGGAACCCTTATAAGTAGAAGAAATTGGACTCAATAAATTACAAGTCAGAGGAGGAGACACAAGTACTAAATCACTATGCGATAGACGAAGAGGTTGCTTATCAGCAGCCACCACCAGAACTCAACAATTTCAGGGAAGGTGTGGCCTGCCAAAACCTCAAATTTGGGCTTATAGCCTCCAATAAATTCCTAATGTATAAGCCAAACAGTCTGTGTTAATTTGGTATAACAGCCCTGGCAAACTAAGAAAATCCTCACCTTACAATTGTTTACAAGCAGGGAGGGCTTGAGGGGACAGTTCCTGCAAATATTTTCTTGCCCAAATGCTCACAGCATTGAAGGATTTTAAGCTGCAAACTGGCATCAAATTATACTTCAAAAAGAAGCAGAGTGGAAGAAGATTGGAGAAGAAAAAGATTAGTGGCAATAGACCAGAGACACGGAACTGCAGTATTTGAGGCATAAATGATGAAAGCCTAAACTGTGACAATGGCCGGGAGACAAATGCCATGGGTCATTAATGGCATAGACACTGCAGAAATGCTGAAAAGGTACATCTCCTTAAATACAAGGAGAATCCCGTGTATGAAATGCACTCTCAGGATAATTCGCTCCTCCCCCCATTCCAGGCACCAAATGTGTCTCAGTGATTTTCCAAAGTGCATTCTCTGGAGAACATAGTATAGGAGATTGGAATTTCAGAGGCAGACACTTAATTCTTCTGGCTTAAAAGACAAAGTCACTCCAACTAGCAAGTCATTAAATTATATGTCCTTTTGAAAGAGATTTTCTCGTCTTTTTTCATTACATCTTAATTAGTCCTTACTACCTTTTTGTTTTCCTCAGCAGCCAACAGGTTGATGCTCCTGGGAAGATTACCTTAGGCAAGAATTCCCAAACAGCGCTTCTCCCATGTCAACAAATCAGACTGCCCTGGTCACACCACTGTCAAATGCAAGGGCGCATCCCCTTCCCTCCTGTGGTTCTGAAGTTTAAGTCAGGGAGTAAATGAAACAGCCTGGATCTTCTGTGAATCACTTTTCCCTTGAGTTTGGCTTTATCTGTTTAGCATTTTTCACAAAAGACAGAAAAAGTTGGGTTCCTTGAAGGCAGAAAAAAAATTTGACTGCCTTAGTGCCTGCTACAATACCCATGACAATGTGTGATAGCATTTGCTGCTTGGATCAGATTTGAAAATATTTTCCTTCTGAGGTTTGTTGACCAGATACCAATTGAACAACGTTGGCTTTAGACTTAATATATGACTTAAGAAATATTTAAAGCAATATCCAATCCACTGTTAATAACGTAATAATAGGCAGTGACTCTTGCATAGTTATGTACCAGAGGCTCTGCACTTTTAATTTTCACATGAAACAAAATATGTAGCTGCTATTATCATTTTCATGATACAAATGTGTGAATTGTGATATTGAAACTAACTGACCCAAGGGCATATAACTAGTAAGTGATAGGAGCTGGCATTCCTACCCAGGGAGTTTAGCCACTATGCTACATTAATTCCAGGGTCTAAGATTTTTTCATTTTATTTTTTTCGTGGCTCTGAATTTTGTACTCAATACAGGTGGTTTTCAATTAGGGTTAATATTTAAACTTTACAGCTGAGGATGTACTGATAATGCCCCTTTTGGTGACAAGGGGCATATGGGAGACAGGGCTGAGTAGGTTGTATGGAGAGGGTGGAGAGAGTGCACAATGTACCACACATAGCAACACGGCACAGCTGTGGCAAGGAGGGATAACACATTTACTGGAGCATGTAGGAGAGCTGGGTCAGGGCAGCAAACAATCCTAACCCAACAGTGATGCCGTCCTATAGGAAGACCAATAAAATGCTTTAATAACCTCCGAGGAAATTTGGCCATGCAATGATGGTATTTATAGGTTTTGTTTTGTTTTTGTTTTGTAATATTAAATATTTCAAACACAGAATTTAATAAGGCCAAAACCTGTGTACCAATGAATTAAATTATTTTCCCCATGTGATCCTGCCCTCTATTTCTTCAAAGCAGTAATGTTAGAAATACAGATAATGCTAAACCCAGTCCTTCTCTGTCTCCACCTCTAGAGGCAACAACCATCTTTGGTTGGTGAGTCTCATTGCCATGCAGTTTTTTTCTCAAATTTTAATTGTGGCATAATTCACATATATTTTACATACACAAATCTTAATTTTACAGTTTGATGAATTGTAACTTGTAAATACACCTGGATGATGAATGGTTTTGCAAATGTATACATCAAAACAATATAGAGATCAAGATATAGAACATATCTAGGAAATCAGAAGTATCTTGGCCTTACAGCATTTTAAAAATAAATTGAGTTACCAACATGTAAACATTTCAAAATTGAGAGCTCTAATATAAAATACACATTTCTGGCTTCTCTTTATTTATTTTTGTTGTTGTTCTTAAAGATTTATTTTATTTATTTATCCCCCCTCATTGTTTGTGCTCATCTTCTTTTTAGGAGGCACTGGGAACTGAACTCAGGACCTCCCATGTGGTAAGCAGGTACCCAACTGCTTGAGCCACATACACCTCCCTGGCTTCTCTTTAAAAGTTTAAAATGTAAACCACACTAAACTCACAGTAGCAACTGCCCAAGGCACACAAGTCATAAACTCCCTGGTTTTCCCACATTGGCATCTTGTTATGTGAAATCCACTTCATTCATTGTCGTAACCTGCAACTCATTCCCTAAAGGAGCCACATATCCGTAACACTTCAAAAATATGGCAAACTCAAAAATACTGAGAACCATTGCCTAGCTATCTTTTTTTATTTTTTTTATTTTTTATTTTTTTTTGTCGGTAAAAATCAAATTTTTCACAATACATACCAATATTTGTAAAATGATATATAAATATATATGCATATATTATTTGAGTTGAAGTATCTCCTTCCCCCACCTGCTAGGTGACTTTGGAGGCTGATATAAATGTCATAAACCAGAAAATGCACCCAGCATTCCTGGGTATTTGCTGCCCAGAGGGTGGTCTTTGGTTCAGCAGCATGAGCCTCATCCATGAGCTTATTAGAAATGCTGAATCTCACTCCCCTTCCAGAGTTACTAAAGCAGCATTTACATTTTTCCTTTCTTTTTAATTTTATAATAAACTTTGTTTTTAGAGCAGTTTTAGATTTACAGAAAAATTATACTGAAATTTTAGGGATTCCCCATAAAACAACCCCTTCACACTCACTCACTCACACACACACACACACACACGCACACACACATGTTTAACAATATCCCCAGGTATCTTCTGTGAACATTAGTGCTGGAGATGCAGTACCCAGTGCCCTGGGCCCTAGTGGAAAAAACACCCAAGGGATCTTATCTTACTGCGGGGAGAGCTAGAGAGGGTCTTAGTTCACCAGGGTTGTTATGATAATACCACAGAATGGGTTGCCATAAATAACAGGAATATGATGACTCATAGTTTTGGAAGCTGGAAGTCCAAAATCAAGGTGTCAGCAAGGTCACATTTTCTCCAAGGTATGTAGAATTCTGTTGATGGCAGTCCTCCATCATGTGGAGATCTCTCTCTCTCTCTCTGTAGTTTCTCTTATTTCAGGCCTCTTCTGCTATCCTGCTTCTCTGTCTAATTTACTTTGCTAAAGAACTTAAGCCATATTGGGTCAACGACTGCTCTCCTGAAGTTTTGCCACATCTTAACTAATAATATCTTTCAAAGGTCCTAATTATGAATAGGTTCACACCCACAGGAACCAGGATTTAGACTTGAACATATTTGTGGAGTACATGATTCAATTCCTAACAAGTTACACTTTTCCTAGATACTTGTCCACACATGTTATTTTCTGTTTTTAAATTAATAAGCCATCCTAGGATGTGTGAAGCAATATTTCATGTGGCTTTGATTTGCATTTCAAATTATGACTCTTAATTTTGAAGAAGTTTTCATATGCACTGTGATTATTGGTCATTTGTATATTTTCTTTGGAGAAATTTCTATTCAAGATCTTTACCCATTTTTCAAAAGGATTGTTTTCCTTTTCATTGTGTTGTGGTGATTCTTTATATATTCTGGCTATTAAACTCTTATCAGATATAGGATTTGCAAATATTTTCTCCCATTCTTTGGGTAATTTTAACTTTCTTGAAAATGCCTTTGCCATGCAAAAGTTTTTTAATTTTGAAGAAGTCCATTTTATCTATGATTTTCTTTTGTTGCTTGTGCTTTTTCTGTCACATGTAAGTATGTACTGCCACACCCATGGTCATGAAGATTTCACTCTTAAGTTTTTGGCATCACTCTTATTGATCCAAGGAAATAAAAACTTATAACGCCCCCTAAAGCCTAGTGTCAAACCACAGAATGGTTGCTCAGTTTACACTAAATGATGGACAATAGCCCCATATGTTTGCTACATTAAAAGAATGAGAATGTTGATGAGTAATTCTTATTGCAAAGATTTAACAAAAAATGTAAACCCCCTTGCAAATGAAAAAACTCCATTCAACTTCCAAAGATGTCAAACATGTTTAAACAAAATAATTTGAATTTGAAGTCAGATATATCGAGATCAATCCCCATATTTTTCAGAGAGATTTTCTAAAATCTTTACTTTCTAAAAAGTGTCTACTCTGCCAAAAATTGTTTGCAAAACCAAGTTTTTGGAGATCCAAGATGGTGGGGTAGGAAAGGGCAAGCTGTACTCTTCCTCCAGAAACTATGGGAGGATAGGCAGGCTTGTTGGACATAAGGGAAGCCAGGGTGTCTCAGGGGTGATAGGAGATGGTGGCTGGAGAGTGGGGTGCTGAGCTGGGCACCAGGGAAAAGGGGAACCACCCGGGTGTCCCCAAGAAAGATGGGAGCACACCAGCCAGCCGTGGGGGAAAGGTAAACTGCCCTATCTGCCCTAGGGAGAGGGGAGCCTCCCAGACAGCTCTGGGGAGAGGGGTGCCATGCCCCTGGCTCTGGAGGAGAGGGAAACTGCTGAGGAGCTATCCCACAGGTGGGCCAGTGCCCAGCCTGCTAAGGGTAAGGGGGAGTGGGTCAAGCCATGGGGATAGAGGAGGGAACAGAGCCAGGGTTTATTTCTGTTTTTTCTATTTTTCCCTATTTCCTTTTCTTTTCTCTTTATCCAGGTACTGGCAGAGAGACCAGCTATAGTGTGACTTGATTGATAGGTACAAGCAGCCTGACAGAGTACACTAGTGAATCACTGGTGGCCTGTGAGGGAGGCCTGTTGTTTATTTATTTATTTATTTTGGCTTTGTCTCTCTCTTTTCACTCAGATTTCTGCAGAGAGGGGGGCTGTGAGCTGATCAATTGTCCAACACAGGCAGTCTGAGAAGAATAGCCCAGCAGGTCCTGGTAGTCTAAGAATTAAAGCAATAAACACCAAATAGGAAAGGAAGAAGTAAAATAGTCATTGCTTACTGATAAGTATCTATATCTAGAATCTCTTGGAAAAATCCACAAAAAAAAGCTACTAGAACTATATAAACGAATTCAGCAAAGTGGTGGGACACAGGGTTAATGTGCAAATATCAATAGCCTTTTTATACACTACAGGTGTGCAATCTGAGGAGGAAATCAGGAAAAAAAAAAACATTTATAATAGCAACTAAAACAATTAAATATTTAGGAATAAACTTAACCAAGGACATAAAGGACCTTATTCAGAAAACTACAAAACATTGCTAAAAGAAACTGAAGAAGACTTAAATAAATTGAAGGATATCCCATGTTTGTGGATTGGAAGACTAAGTATCAAAAGATGTCAATTCTTCCCAAACTGACTTATAGGTTCAATGCAATTCCAATACATATCCCAACAGCCTTTTTTGCAAAAGTGGAAAAAACAATTGTCAAATTAATTTGGTAGGGTAAGGAGCCCCGAATAGCCAAAAAGTTCTTTAAAAAGAAGAATGAAGTTGGAGGACTTTCACTTCCTTACTTTGAAGCATATTATCTAGCTACAGTGCTGAAAATAGCATGGTACTGGCATAAGGACAAACACATTGATAGATGGAACCAAAACGAAACCTTAGAAATAGACCCTCATATATATAGTCAAGTTATTTTTGACAAGACAGTCAAGCCCTGCTAGCTGGGCCATAACAGTCTATTCAACAAATGGAGCTGGGAGAAATGGATATCCATATTTAAAAGAAAGAAAGAAGACCCTCACCTCACACAGTATACAAAAATTAACTCAAAATGGTCCAAGGACCTAAATACAGAAGCGACAACCATAAAACTCCTAGAAGAAAATGTAGGAAAACATCTTCAAGATCTTGTGGTAGGCAGCAGTTTCTTAAACCTTACACCCAAAGCATGAGCAAAAAAAGAAGAAAAAATAGGTAAATGGGACCTCCTCAAAATTAAACACTTTTGCATCTGAAAGGACTTTTTCAAATGGGTGAAAAGGTAGCCGACACAATGGGAGAAAATATTTGGCAATCACATATCCGATAAGGGTTTAATAACCATGCTATACAAAGAGATCATACAACAACAATAAAAAGACACACTACCCAATTAAAAAATGGGCAAAAGATTTGAAAGGACAATTGTCCAAAGAAGAAATACTAATGGCAAAGAAATACATGAAAAAATGTTCAGCATCATTATCGGTTAGGGGAATGCAAATCAAAACTACAATGAGATATAATTTCACACCTATTAGACTGGCTGATATTTAAAAGTCAGAAAACCATAAATGTTGGCTAGGATGTGGAGAGATAGGAATGCTTATTCACTGTTGGGGGAATATAGAATGTACAGCAACTGTGGAGGACTGTTTGGCAGTTCCTAAGAAAGTTGAATATAGACTTGCCATATGACCTGGCAATACCATTACTAGGGATATACCCAGAAGAACTAAGAGCAGAGACATGAACAAACATCTGCACATCGATATTCATAGCAGCATTATTATTATTATTATTATATAGCCAAAAGTTGGAAATCCATGTGTACATCAACTGATGAATGGATAAACAAATTGTGGTATATACACATGATGGAATATTATGCAGTGTTAAGAAGAAAAGAAGTTGTGAAGCATATGACAATATGGATGAACCTGAAGGACATTATGTTGAGTGAAGCAAGCCAGACACAAAAACACAAATGTTACATGATTGTGCTATTATGAAATAAATATATTTTGCAAACTCATAGAGTTAATAATTATAATATAGATCATCAGAAAATAGAAGAATGGTATAGATTGGAAAGTTGATGATTAATCTGTGCAGAATTGGTAAAAAGTTTGTTTGTAAATGAATAGAAGTGACTAAAGCATATCATGGTGTCTGTAAATAGAAGTGTGATTATATGAGTATGACAGTGGTTGAAAGGGAAAGTCTAAGGCCATGTATATTACTAGAAGAAAACCTAAAAACTATAAAATGGAACTGTATAAGATAGTAAAACCTCATGTAAAACACAAATATCAGCATGTTGCATATATAGGACTATTTTTACAAAATATAAATACAAATATCCTAGAGGGAAGGAAAAAGAATAGCAGCTATGTACAGCAGGTGAGGCATAGAGAGATTGAGAGGTGATGAGGGTTTTTTTCTTGTTTATTATTATTATTGGAAAAATGAAAGTGCTCTGGGAATGATTGGGGGTGATGAATTCACAAATATATGATTACACCAAATACCATTGATTGTACTCTTTGGTGGATTTAAGCTTTATTAATATATAGCAATAAAATTGAAACAAAAGGTGATACCAGGATTGAAATCTAAACATCCTGGCTGCACAGTCCCTGTTTTAAGCACTTTAGTACATAGAGTTCAACAGCAGAGTAAATTTTCTACTTTGCTTACTGCATTTATCGGGCCTCCAGAAAACTCCCTATGAAGCACTAAAGGTCTTCATTAATGTACTATGTAAAGAGCACATTATTAGAAAACTAGATTCCACTGGTCTTTGTTTCAGATTATGCTGTTGTTTGATACAGTAGAATTTGGAATTTTGAGACACAGTGATCAATATGAAGACATTAAAAGAAGAAGGATTAGAATTATTATTATTAGTGTTAGTATTATTAGACAAATAATAGGAAGAAGAGGAATAATAATTATAATTAATATTAGAAGACGATGACATTGGAGGAGGAGGAGGGGAGAGAGAGGATGGTAAAAAAAAAAAATGGATGAAACCAGATATACCTATGGTGATAGTGAGGTCCCACTAAATTTTCAAGGTACAGTATCATAACCTAGGAAGACACACTGATAAATGTGGAGTTTTTCAGAAAGAAAATAACATGAAGCCAAAGTAGTGAGATTTACAAGGAAATATAGGACTTTCATGTCTACTTAGGATGTAGAAACCTTCAACGACCATTTCCTCAATCTTACCAAATTTATAAATCCATAAATCAACAATATGATAACTTTTATTGAGCCTACCAGAAAGATGAGTTTGTGAAAATCTAAGAAATCATATTCCACAGAGGGAAAAGCCAGTCTAGGAGGAGATGGAACAAATGAATATTTTAATCTTTGACAGAAGGTGGGAGAAAATGTGGTCACTGTACAAGCAGATGGGAAGAATACAAATACATTTTACAGAATCGTAAAAGCCAAATTTGAGCTATAGTGCTGACTGTGAAAAACAGTGAACCCTAGATTTAAGGGCTTTGCATTTACTCTCAATATCTTCTCTGCAGGTCTAGATCAAGTGCTCATGAGGAAGACGAGGGGCAGGTTGGGAGACCTTCAGTCAAGGTCACTTGCAATCCACGAAATACCCACTCTCCTCCTCCTTTCTTACAAAATGAGTAAATGATATGGCTTTACAAATTACAGCTTTATTCATACTTTGGTCTGATGAAAGGTACACAAAGTCTGTGATACACAATCATTGAATTGCTCCTGCATACTGACAGCACGCAGTTCCATCTCCTCTTAGTGCAGCTTCTCCCTCGGTGGAATATGATTTCTTAGATTATTATGACCTCATCTTTCTGGTAGACTCAAATGAATAACAAGTTTTGCTTCCATTTTTCCTCTCCTTGGGTACCCAAGCAAAGCCAAAATCCTGTAATATGATCTTTCCAAAACCCTCTTAATTAGAAACTGCATGTTTTCACATGGCATGTGCTTTTCCTCACTGCAATAAGTAATAATAGAAAATTGCCCAACACAGGTGTTCCTGGGTCTTTGGCTAAAGAACATTGACAATTGTGAGGTTAAAAGATCTAGCTGAGAAGATAAACAATATTAATGGATACAAGAGAAATTGCTCCATAAGGATGGAATCTATAAGGTATGTTCAGTGAATTACTAGAAAATAACTTTTAAAAAGCACATATCCAACATAAGAAAAAAATATTCTATCAACAAGACATTCAGAATGTTAAATACAGATGATGAAGTAATCGTGAACTTAATGATAAGCCAATAGGAAAAAACAAACAGAAAGAAAAAATGTTAAAGAAAAAATAAAACATGGGGGAAGAACTATCTGAGAACCATGGCACAATATCACACTGTTTCATAAACACATAGTTGGTGCACTATGTAAGAATAGAAAGGGAGTGCATCAGAATAAATATTTAAGAAGATAATGATATAACTTTTCTGAATACAAGGAAAGACATAAAATCTTAGGACTATGATTGTTAAAAGTGCCTAGGAAGGTGAAAAAAACAAATAGCAAATCAAGCAACAAATGAAACACATATAGACTCTTTGATCTCACAACTGAAAAACAAAGAAAAGTAGAAAATGATGATGGAAGTCAGAGGATATTACATGATATACTCTGAAAACAACAACCCATGAGAATTATAACAGACATCATCAAAACTGATGCAAGTCAGAACAAAATGGAGAGTATGTTTCAAATACTGAAAGATAATAACTGTCATTATAAGATTCAATACCATTTTAAATGTCTTTGAAATATTAAAACAAAATTAAAACTTTTCCAGGGAAATTAACACACACACATACAGAAAAATATGCAGATTTGTGCTTCAAGAATTTTCCAGGTAAAAAGAGAAATGATAGAAGGAAGGTTGGGTCTACTCAAAGAAATAATAACATATATATAAAACTGTATATAACTGTATCAAATAATGGATTTTTAAAAATTTAATTGCTTTAAAATAATTGTCTACAGGAAAATTACATTGGTTATTTTGACGCTTGAGTCACATATACAGGTAAAATTTATAACAAAAACATAACAAAGAATTTCTCACTTTAACATCTTTCATTAGTGTGGTACATTTGTTATAATTGTTGAGCACATATTGAATAATTGTTACTAACCATGGCCTATAGTTTACATTATTGTTTACAATTTGTATGTCACAATTTTATAGGTTTTGAAAAAATATATAATGGCCTATATCCATTATTGCAATATCATGTAGAACAATTCAAATGTTTCCAAACTGCCCCATGTTACACCTATTCTTCCTTCTCCCTTCCCTCAGAACCTCTGGTGGCCACTGCCTTTATAGCAATGCTGAAACCCTTTCTTATACCAGGACAGCCTGTATCTAATACAGGCTCTGTCCCTATTCATATCAAATCACCTGACATATCTTTCTTTCCTTTACAAAGTTCTTTTTTTCTGTACATAGGATGATACATGTATGTTTGAAAAGATTTAGCTGGTATTCCCAACATCA
>JAQZBX010102142.1:0-11190 GCA_029593785.1 Cabassous unicinctus | reverse complement strand
TTATTTTCTTTTTTTAGTCTTTCATTACCTGGGCAACCAAATAATCAAGGTATTTAGCATTGCATGTAAAGGAAAAGTGAAATATTTCTAAGTGAGACTCCAGGAGGTTTCCTGTGAGTAAAATTAATTGGCTCTAGTCCATGGACTTTGTGAAAAATTTTCCAACTATCTCTAGTTAATTTTGAAATACATATTTTTCTTCTACATTTTTTTATTCTGTTTCATTCATATCTGTAATTCCACAACCTAATATAATGACTTGCACAGAACAGGCAGCCTATTAATATGAGTTGAATTAATGAAATCCATATAGTCAAAGCTGAAGGAGAAATGACTCTGTTTAGGCAAATATGTGTGTTTTTGTGTGTTTGTGGCCGTGATGATCAATTTAAGAAAGCATAGTGTCAGGTCTGTGATAGGTGCATAATAAATGAAAGCTTGCTTTGTTTTCTTTTAAGGCAAAAGCTTTATTTTAATCATTTTAAATAACTGGATTTCACATTATTTACAGTCTTCTAAAAGATCCTATTGATATTGTACTATATCTTACTGGTATATGATTATAAGATAGCAACAATATCTAACCAAATTCTCATTCCTAAAATAAAATAGTAAAATGGTAGTCTTCAGCTTTCTGATACCTTAAAGTATTTTCTAATTACTCAGTGCTACAATAGCATAAAGGTCAGAAATGTGACATCGGCTAACTATTACCTTCCCCCTCTCTCGAATCCTTTCTTATCAGTTTTTCATTCTCCTCATTTCAAAGAATATGCCCTTATCAAGGGTCCCAATGGCATCTGTTGTTAATGCAATAGTCTTCATAAACTCTGACATAGCCAATTATTTGAAACAATCTCTTACCCACTTGAAACAATTTCTTTCATTGGCCAGATATTGCTCTTTCTGGGTCTTCTTACGTCACTTCTAATTCCTTTTTTCTATTTCTCCTTTACCTAATCTCTTATATCCTTATAATCACTCTCTTATTGAACTTATTTATATGCTGTCCATATTTTGATGACTCCCTAATTTTTAACTGTAGCCTGGACCTCTCTCTTGACCCTAGACTCATATCCAACTGCCTACTTGGCATCTCCATTTGGCTGTCCAATAGGTATCTGAAAATTAACATTTCTAAAAATATACTCAATTTCTACTGCCACACTCAAAACTGTTTCTCTCACAGTCCTCCTCATATCAAATAAATGGCTATAACCCTGAAGATATTCTTGAGTCCTCTCTCTCTATGACATTCACTCAAATTAATAAGCAAATCCTATCATCTCCATCTTTAAAATATATTTGAAATTTGACCACTTCTCATCATGTCTATTTCACCATCAAATCTCACCTAGAATGTTGCAATGTCTTCTTAACTAGTGTCTCTGTGTCAAACTCAAGAAAAAAATTAAGCCCCCCAAATGGCATATAAGAGTCTATGCGGGCTTTTCCTATCATACCCTCCATCCCATCACCTACTACTTTTCTCCTCTACTCCAGTGACCATTGCTCCTTCATGTTCATAGGGTGTTATCACTTGTTGCCTCTGCCTGGAACACTTTTCTCTGGATATACATATGGCTTTGTATGTTCACTTTTCTTTTGGTTTCTACCAAAATTTCACTTATATGAAATGGTAAGTTCTCCCATCCATGCTTCCCAGATCCTGTATCCCAGTTTCCTTATTTCTACTGCACTGATTGTCACCATGTGGCATATGTATTTGCTTATAAGTTTGAATATTATTTGTCTCTCTTTATTAGAATGGAAACTCCTTGAGGGCATGAAATATGTGCATTTGCTCATTGCTGTAGTCACAATACCTTGAAGAGTACCTGGAACATAGTAGCACTCAGTTATTTGTGGAATGGTTTATTGGATAAATTTAACCCCAATTCTGGATCACAACTTAGCTAATGTTTACATTATTGCGCACCAAGAGGAATAAACAATTAATTTTTAAAAGCATAGGAAAAGTCCCTCATATGACTTTTAGGCTGGGCTTCATTCCCTAGCATAGATATTTATATGTATTTTTGCCCTTAGACAAATTACTTAGGTTTTTTTTTCCTCAGTCTTAAGCTTTCTATCTACAATGAAAATCAAAATTTCTCATTTTCTTCTTCAGTTTTGGAATGAAATCAGATAATATTATAAAGTGACTAGCTCAGTGCCTACCACAATACAGGAACTTCAAAAAATTAACTTATACTTTTACTTTCCCAACCAGGGATTAAGTCAAATAATTTGTGACAAATATAATCTGGAAACTCAGTGCAAATATTACTAAGCACCAACTATATATATGGTAGCTTTTTATGTGGAAAAAGGCTACAAAATGAAGAAGTTGTGATACCTTAATCCAAGGACTTTATAATGTAGTAGGGAAGTGGACATATGATTTAAACTAACTTAAACCAGCCTGGGAATATAACACAGTATGGTAGAAAGGTTGGCTTTTGAGTCAGAAGACGTTACTTTGAATCCCAGTTTCAATACTTGGTAAGTCATTCCGTGCAATGTTTTTACTTCTCTGAATATATTTATCAACTGTAAAATTTAAGGGTTAGTAAGAACGTAATTGTCAAAGTTTGTATTGTTAAATAAAAATGAGTTACAGAGTTTTCGGTAAATTTCAAAACTCTCCATAAATAAGGTGATTATATTTCACAACAGATGTTGGGTCAACTGTTCATTGTACCCCCATTATATTCCCAGCACTATCTATTAACACTCACCTCATGTGATCACAATATTTAAGTCCCATCAGTGAGGCAAGAGTTCTTGGAGAGCAGAAAGTGTTTTATTCATTTTAATTTTATGGAGATTATTAAATGAAGGAAGAAAGGAATGCAAAAAATAATGTTATAATAGAGGTAAAAAGCTTAATGAAGGGAATAATGTCAACTTGCATAGGGATAGAAATAGAGAAAACCTCTCAGGGGTGACATATTTGACTTGAGTCTTGAAAGAGGAATGGGAATTTGACAGGCAAAGAATAAAAGAACACTACAGGTACAGTGAACATTCTTCAGCTAGGCCTAAAGGATAAGAGTCAAAGGACTGATAAACTGCATATATAGTTTCATGTGTTATTCATTTGTCATATTTGCAAAGTTGTCATTGTCACAACAAAAAGTAAGAACTACTAAGGTTGAGAGAAGATGAACAAAATAATAAGTGCAACAGTCAGAGCATAATTAAGGAGTAAAAATTTATTTTTAAATAGCCGGGCATTTGTGTTTATTCTACACTATAAATCTGAAAAATCAGGACTTTAATTTTTCTTCTGACTATTTAAGTAATAGTATTTTCTTGTGCTTCCAAATCAAATACTAACTAGCTTTTATAAATGCAAATGCCTAATCTGTTATCACATACAATATAAATACAGTCCTAAGAGAAGGAGGCTCAAAACTCAGTTATTCATTGAAAACTGTCCATTTTATTGATTCACAGCAATTCTTTGAAGTCTTGATTCTCTGATTCTCACTTATTCTTAAACAGTAAGATTTTAGTTTTTGATGGTTTCCTACTGAGTCCTGGCCTTCTTCCTTATAGTAGAGAACAGCTGGTTACCTATGGTAATCCCAGCAGTAAATGCCAAGCTAAAGATGGGCTATAGAACACAGTGTTTGGAGAACAAGTTCGAGCCTCATTTTAAGAGTCAAAATTGTTCCTGCAGTTGAAATTGGCAATTATTACTGTGCTGATTGCAATTCAGAATGGCTTTGCTTTTTTTTTCATTTGTTTATTTTATTTTGCTTACAGTGAATCACCACTCACATTTCTCCTTTATGTAATCCATTAAATCACTCAGAAATTATGTAATCCACCACAAATCTTACAAAGAGGGGCAGGCTGTCTAGTGGAAACAGCCTCTTTCATATATAAGGATTCTCCAGGGAGTGGTCTGCTGGACTCAACAGAACTTTTAATATAGCTTGAAATAGGAATCAGCAACACTCAGCTTGCTTTTTCAGTAATGGTCTCATAAATTGGAAATTTCAATTCACTTGATTAGTAAGTTTGAGGGGAAGCTTCACTTTCAGCCTCACATGGACTCCAGCCATACAAACATATCTTATCTAACTCCCTCAGGGTGAAGATACACTGTGGTATAGATGTAAACAAAAGGAAAAGAAATAATAAGCACAGTAATGATAATCTTTCACAATTGTATAGCAATTTGCAGTTAACAAAGTACTTTCCACAGTGTGAACAGTGGAAAAAGAATGGAATTTGAACTCAAGCAAAATCTGTATTTTCAGAGTTGATTCAGTGTTTAATAGTAAAATAATAAAGTCACTTAATTCCAAAGCCTTAGTGTTAGTACTTCTAAAAAGAGGATAACATACTTGCATAGCCCACCTGTCAACTTTGCTGGGACTGAGGACTGATGGAAATTAAATAAGAGAGACAGTGACAGCACTTGGTAAACTGTGAGTGCTCTACTGAGGTTAATGATCATCATCATTAATTCTTTAAATATGATCATAAGGGAATACAATTTCTCACTTAAAGATGCAACTCAGAAAGCATTGCATTTTTATCCTGTCAAGTTAAGTAAATATTAAATATGCTATTAAATTTTTCATGCATTTTATTTTAAAGAGGCAATAAAGACATACCTCATTTTATTATGCTTTGTTTTATTGTGCTTTGTAGATTTGCATGTTTTTGTAATTTGGAAGTTTGTGGCAACCCTAAGTCAAGTAAGTCTATCGGCACTATTTTTCCAACAGCATGTGCTCACTTCACATCTCTGTGTTGCATTTTAGTAATTCTCACAATATTTCAAATGTTTTCATTATTACTATATCTGTTATGGTGATCTGTGATCAGTGATCTTTGATGTCATTATTGTAATTTTTGGGACACCACAAATTGCACCTATTTAAGATGGAGAACTTTATCAATAAATGCTGTGTGTGCTGTGTATGTTCTGACTGCTCCACTGACCTGTTTCCCTATCACTCTCCCTCTCCTTGGGCCTCCCTATTCCCTGAGACAATGATATTGAAATTAGGGCAATAAAAACCCTATGATGGCATCTAAGTGTTCAAGCAAAAGCAAGAGTTGCATGTCTCTCACTTGAAATCCAAGGCTAGAAATGATTATGCTTAGTGAGGATGGCATGTCAAAAGCCAAGATAGGCTGAAAGCCTATGGGTCAAACAGCCAAGTTATGAATTCAAAGAAAAAGTTCTTGAAGGAAATTAAAAGTGCTACTCCAGTGAACACACAAATGATAAAAGATTGAAACAACCTTATTGCTGATATGGAGAACGTTTTAGTGGTCTGGATAGATCAAACCAGCCACAACATTCCCTTATGTCAAAGTCTAATCCAGGGCAAGACCCTAACTCTATTCAATTTTATCAAGGCTGAGAGAGGTGAGGAAACTACATAAGAAATGTTTGAAGCTAGCAGAGGTTGGCTTGTGAGGCTTAAGGAAAAAAGCCACATCCATAACATAAAAGTACAAGGTGAAGCAGCAAGTACTGAGGTAGAAGCTGCAGCAAGCTATCCAGAAGATCTAGCTAAGATAATTGAAGGAGGTGGCTACAGTAAACAACAGATTTTCAATGTAGATGAAAGAGTATTATTTTGGGAAAAGATGCCATCTAGGACTTTCATGGCTAGAGAGGTGAAGTTAATGCCTGGCTTCAAAGCTTCAAAGGATAGGCAGACTCTTTTGTTAGGGGCTAATGCAGCTGGTAACTTTAAGTTGAAGCCAATGCTTATTTACCATTCCAAAAATCCTGGGGCCCTTAAGAATGATGCTAAATCTATTCTTCTGTGTTCTATAAATGGAACAACAAAGCCTGGATGAAAGCATATCTGTTTACAATATGGTTTACTGAATACTTTAAGCCCACTATTGAGACCTATTGCTCAAAACAGAAGATTCCTTTTAAAATATTACTGCTCATTGACGATGCAGCTGATCACAAAAGAGTCCTTTTAGAGGGAGATGTATGACAACTTTCACATCATTTTCAAGCCTGCTAACACAAAATCCATTCTGCTGTTCATGAATCAAGGAGTCATTTTAATCTTCAGGTTTTATTTTTTAAGAAATACATTTCATAAGGCTACAGCTGCCATAGACAGTAAGTCCTCTGATAACTCTGGAAAAAGTAAATTGAAACCTTCTGGAAAAGATTCACCATTCTAGGTGCCACTAAGAATATTAGTGATTAATGGAAGGAGATCAAAATACCAACATTCACAGGAGTTTGGAAGAAGTTGATTCCAACCCTCATGGATGACTTTGAGGGGCTCAAGACTTCAGTGGAGGAAGTAACTGCAGATGTGATAGAAATAACAAGACAATTACATTGAGAAGAGGAGTCTGACAATGTGACTGAATTGCTGCAATCTCATGATAAAACCTGAATGGATAAGGAATTGCTTTACATGGATGAACAAAGAAAGTGGCTTCTTGAAATGGAATCTACTCGTGGTGAAGATCCTGTGAACAGTGTTGAAATGACAACAAAGGAAATAGAATGTTACATATACTTGGCCGATAAAGCATCAGCAGGGTTTGGGAGGATTGACTCCAGTTTTGAAAGACATTTTACTCTGGGTAAAATGCTATCAAACAGCATCACATGCTACAGAGAAGTCTTTTGTGAAAGGAAGAGTCAACTGATGCAGCAAATTTCATTGTCTTATTTTAAGAAATTGTCATAGCCATCCCAACCTTCAGCAACCACCACCCTGATCAGTCAGCAGCCATCAACATCGAGTCAAGACCTTCCACTAGCAAAGAAATTATGACTCACTGAAGGCTCAGATGATGGTTAGCGTATTTAACAATAAGACATTTTAAACTAAAGTGTCTATATTGTTTTTTTTAGACACAATGCTATTGCTGTCTTAATAGACTATATTATTGTGTAAACATAACTTTGTATGCACTGGGAAACCAAAAACTTTGTGTACTTGCTTTATTGTGATATTTTCTTAATTTTAGTGGTCTGGCACCAAACCCACACTATCCCTGAAGTATTCCAGTATTAGAGGAATGTAAGATAAAACTTATTTTCAGTAAGATAGTGTTGTGGGAAGACAAATTAGCTCAATTCAAGGAAAGTGAAAACTAACTTTAAGAGAGTTAAAATTATACAAGGTTCAAGGCCCTGAGTTACAGGAAAAGTAAAAGAAAGAAATGGAGAGAGAATAGAGCAAACAATTTTTATTCCACTAATATTTCCTGATGAACTCAGAAAACGAGTTTTGGAAAAAGCTTTCTCTATAGCTGTCAAGATTTGGGAGGGATTAAACTAGTAATTCTATGTACTATTTAGAGTTTCTTATTGTCTAGGCTTGAATTAAATACTTAAAAATAAAAATACTAAGGACTAGGAAAGAGCAAAGACAGATGGAAGCTGGTCGATTTATAAGACCATGAAGCAATTATCTGAAATTTGGAAACAAAGCAAAGGATGAATGTATGCCTTTTCTTTGTAATACTGGAACATTGTCTAACAGCCCACCCAGGAATTCTTTAATTATGTAGAGGCCTGTTCTTTTGAGTATGGCCCAAGTTCTCAGAAGTTTCTGCTAATTTTTATTTTATTTTATCAGGTAGAGATAAAAATATGATTTCTGCTCAGTAGAAAAGATAACTCCAAAGGATATGGTCTGTCAAATACAAAACACATTTCAAAAATTTAGAAAGGAGAGACTGTTATTTATCAAAAGGAGACAGTTTGCAAATCAGGGAACACTCAATGCAAAGCCCAAATCACTCTGTTTTACTCTGAGAAAGAGGCAGCTCATATAATATATAACAATATGATACGTTAAGCAAAAGCAATAAGAAAAGCAAGCTTTATAGGGTGATGGAATGCTAACCAACAAAACTTAATTACCCCCAACAAAAATTCGGGTTTCAGGGAAATCAAGATCCAGTTTTAAAGGTTAGAACATCCTAGCAGTTGTGCAAGATTGGAGAGTCTCAGATAGCTCGTCTTGCAGGCAACTTGTTTTAGGCATGTGTGGGCGATTTTAATATGTATAGACAAGTTAGCATTTACTTTAGTCATGTATAGATAAGTTGGACTTTGCTTTAGATGCCTATGGATAAGCTGCCTCCAGGCCCTTGCCAATTCATTTAACAGATCAAACTGCCTTATATCTTAGTTTGTCTTTTTCTGAGGACTATATGAAGTCGTTTTTCCTTAAATCCTCTTTGAACCATACTATTGATTCTTTTATTTTAAATTAAACAATCTGTAGCATGGTTATTCTATAATTGTATGAGAATCATATATTAAACTTTTAAAAATTATACTTTGACTTTTTATTTCAATATGACACTTATACTTTTTCCCAAAATTCAAATAAACAGCAACGTTTGGCAAGCATTTTTTACTTTAATAGGATTTGAACTGTATTTTTCATTTATGTAGCATTACTATTTTTTTCACCTTTCTCTCATTGACTTGAGTGTTGACAAGTATTAGCATTATTCACATATCTAAATGAGTGAAGTAAGGCAGAAAAGTTTCTTAAATTTCATAGTATTAAATTTTGAACATCATAGAGGATATCTAAATCAGAAAAGAAATTAGTGGGTTTCTGACAAGATCATGAAATAATAGACTCCCTTCCCATCTCTCAACTCAGGAAATACCAAATACTTAAAGGGATTTGGATACAAATTGATCTAAGAAATTAATATAAATTTAAAAGTCAAGAAATTCCAGAATTGAAAGAAAGTTGGATCCAAGACAGTGCCGGAGTATGGCTGTGTCAGGCAGGAGAGATCAAAGGAAGGTGAGAACATGTTAAGGTATTTGTCTTTTGGAAAAACTAGAGAGGAAGAAAAACAGTTCTTAATCATAATTGCGAGGAAAATAAAATAGAACTTATGTTTCACACTGCCAGAATAGCACCCAAATCTATGCAATGGAAAGCAGTAAAAAAAGGAATAAAAGAAATATAGTAATAAAATATGATTAAGATGGCAGAAACAAGTTTCACATTAAATGCAAATAACTTGCATCTACCAATGAACAGAGATTCTTGGATGGATAAATCTATCAAGATACAGCAAGATGCTGACCATAAGGGGTAAGCTTAATACAAACAGATACATAAAGTTGAAAAAAAGTAGAAAACACCAGATAATTATTGATCTCAAAATTTAGAGTAGTAATTTTAATATCAGACAAAATAGGATTAGAGAATTCAACCAGTTTTTAAAATACAAGATTAATTTAAGAAAACCTATATTATTCCTCAAAAAGGGTTTACTCACCCTACTAGATATGACTACACATTGCAAATCTATTATAATGGAAACAAAGTGGTCCTGGAAGAGTTACTGAGAAATACTCTAATACGGCACAATAAGAAGCTCAAAAAATAGGTGTGTTTTTATATGGGAACCTGAAATAAAGTGAAGTTGATACCTCTAAACAGTGGGAAAAAGGAGAAATTGTTTAGGACCTATCGTTAGAAAAAGGGAAAAATAATTTTAGATCCCTATGGTAAATCATGTGTAAAGATAAACTCCAGATGGAAAAGACATAAATGTTAAATGTGAAGCTATAAAGAGAATAAAAGAAAATTTAGGAAAACGCCCTTGCAACCTTGAGATGAAATCTCCAAAGCACAAAAAAATTGTAACTACATCACAATTAAGGATATCTGTTTGTTAGAGCACACTGCAAAGTTAACAATTTAAAGAAGAGATTTCAACATCTAAAGCAATATGAACTAAGAATCTAGAATATCGAAATAATTTCTTCAAATCAAGAAAAAAGTGACAGGAAATGCCATAGAATACGTAAATTCTAAAAAGGGACTTCAATGGTGGTTCTATTTCACTAGTATATCTAGAAATGCAAATTGAAACACTGACGAAGCACCATTTTATACATATCACATTAGAAAGCAAGAAGGAAAAAAGAGAGATTGCTTAATACAATTGTTTGCAAATAGAAGTGTATCCGTTATAGTTCAATCGGAGAAGCTACTGCTTAGTGATAAAGAATAATGGACTTATTATAGGGCTTTGAACTTACACAGTTGTAAGGGATGGCCGATCAGTCTATGTGAGGTTATAGTTTCTGCATCTGTGCTGGTCCTGAAAGAAAAGCAGTCAGGAAGGAAAGATAGATTTTAAGACAGGGAGGACAAGGATAAATTGAAAGTGACAAGAGGAGCTGGAATCCAAAGGACAAACTGAAACATCTGTCAGTCTCTTACCACTTCCAAACCTCCAACTTGGTTGATGCTAAACATGAACCTGGCCAGGAATCAGGGGGTGGCTGAAGAAGGGCATCTGCAGGTGTTGAAGGGGCTACGGGCTAGCTGCGGCACTCATACCAACAAGGTCAACCTGCAGATGCATAACAATGTTGGAGAGCTGCAAAATTCCTGGTGCCCCTGCCTGACCTTTGGAATTAAATTCGAGGACTTCTGATGCAATTCTGTTTTTCGAAACTCATGCATAAACTCTCCTGTGGCCCACATTAAGCCAGAACAATGCTGGGAAGCGATTCTGGGAAATGTATTCCTAGCATAACTAAGATGACACATCAGACCACCCTTTGTCTATTTGGCATTCATATACCTGTCTTTTAAATGTCATTAGTTTGAGAATAAAGACAACAACAATATCATTCTCTTGCCATAAATAATGTGTATCTCCCTCATAGACCCACAAATAAGTGGCCCTCTCCTCAAAAGAGGATACAAAGTCTCTTTATCCATCTTTGGGTGACATTCATTCCTCTTCTAGCTGAGTCACATTGCTCCTTTGATATTCTATAACTTAAATGCTCAGATATAATGTTAACTATCATTAACACATTTTATGTGAGGAATAGGAGAAGGGAAGAGGGATAAAAAGGTTAATCTATGCACAAATATGTTCATTTTAAACTAAGTGAGAGATGCTCATAACTATCGCAGTCCTCATTCCTACAATCAGTCACATGGTCACTACCTTCTTCTACTACCTGTATTATAATTCATTGTCTATAGCAAGCACCTCCACTAGTCTTAGTTCATTGCCTAATGGAGTGACTAGAACCTCCATTTCTGGAAGGTTTGAGCCATTAGCATTTCTACCTGTATTGGGATTATTGCAGCTTTTCATTGACTTTAATCACAGGTCTTAGGAGAAATAAGAAGCACACAGGGGATCTCCTGCATTCCTGCT
>JAQZBX010102141.1:0-11189 GCA_029593785.1 Cabassous unicinctus | reverse complement strand
ATATATGTCCTGGGAGGGCAAAAGCTTGGGTTTTACTGCAGGCCTTCCTAACCCCGATATCCACACCTTACTGAATTAGAGCACATTGACTAAATATTTTTATATATTTCATCCTTAACCCAAAAGAAAGGATAAATGGATTCCAAAGGGATGAGAAAAGGGGATGCCATCCTCACTACAAGAGGTCACTAACTTTGGCTTAAGTAACATAATTCAATTTTTTCTTTTCACTTTTCTTTTCTCCTTCTCTTTCTTCTCTGTCAGTGCAGCTCTTTTTTAGTTTCATTTGCAGAATGCAGTTTCTTCATTGACCCCTTAATTGTAAGTGTTCTGCAGGAATTCCCTCAAGTCCCTTCTATTCTCACTCTACTTAATGTCAACTACTCCCTTGACTTTGACATTTAAATTTCTATCTATAGACTAGTCCTAGATCCATAATTATCCTCATCTTAAAATGGAATTTCCCAAATATGGCTTGATAAAACTCAAATGATTAGTGATTCTCAAAGTATATTGAATAAACTTTATAAAGCAATCCCATTATTCTACTGGATACTGATATAGAAGTAAATGAGCTTCAGTATCAGACTATTAAAAAGAGATATTTATCACAGTTCTTGGCTATAGGCTTTTGGGAGGAATTAAGTAGCCTCCGGAGGACAAACGAAGCAAATGCAGCCTAGTTCAGCTATGGCAGAGATCACTCTGACATATAACTTATAGTATATTCTGCTTCCTCATCCATTTTCTTCTTAATGAAATATTTATTTCGCATCAGTTGTGTGAGGAATACAAAGTTTTCTGAAGGAATAGGGAAAGGTGATCATAGGATGTGGAGAAGAATATGTCCAGCTTCGAGTTTTTCACGTATTTTAAGTCCTATGCCTACTCCTTACACCAGGACTTGTTGTAAATTATCAAATAATATAGCTCTTGGGTTACTATAACTGTGAATCACCCTGAGAAATAAGAGTCCCACTGTAAATATTCCATTTGACAAATAATTTTGCTTCTGATTTTAAATCAATCTGAAAGAGGAAAAAAATAACTTCATCAAATGAGAAATGATATAAAAGTCTGCATTGAAAAAGAGATTATCTTCTAAATTGAATAACTCCTCCTTGGGAGATAATTATTTACCACTTGGAAACTGCTGATTTCATGCAAGGATATAAGAAGAAATATACAAAAGGTAGATTTACATACAAATATCTGACTTGTCCTTTTGTCTGATTCATATTTCACTTTATATATTTAAGAAATTGAAATGCAGTTTATAAGGAGTTTTTTTCATTTCAGGCTGCAAAACTCTCCAGATAGAAAGGACAACAAAATGGCCTCCAGAAACCTCCCATTTTATTCACATTTGAATTCCAAAGGTCCACAAATGCTTGCACAATTACAAACATGCCCCATTCCTCTACTCTTTGGTTGTGAACATGCAAATAGACATTACTTGTAATTTGTGTTAACAATGAGTAGTATATTGCAAAGAGAGAGAAATGTAAGCTTGTTTAAAGAAAGGAAGCCACCAGCAAACTATCAGCTAAAGCTCTTTGGAAATTTTAGGCAGAAAATAGGACATTATTGCTAAAGGAGCATGTGGAAAATTATCAGAATGCAGATAAAGCCTACACATAGAAGTCGGGAGAGGAAGAATTCTGCTTGTAAGTCATTGGATGGAAGAAAGAACATGGTGACCAGGGTGATCATGTAAACAGACTTTTATCAGTATCCCCCATTTTCTTCAACATAGTGTCTGGTACCACTTGGAAAAATGTTTTCTCAACAGAGTGGCTATATTTTATTTTGGAAACTGAGTAAGAACTGACCAAAACTGGAAATAATGGCCATATGAGAACATTTTTTCAAACAAGTCATATTTCATGAAAGGATTATAATTTTCACTGATTGGGACAATTTGACTAAGATTCAGTGGATACTTTCATTCTTTCTAATTTGAAGGAAAAAATGCCAATATTTATTTGTGGTGTTTTGTTTTTTTTTAACTGGAAGAAATAATTCTGAGAGAACTGCCAAAAATCTTTACTGGATTGATAGAAAAATGCCATGTACAAATGGGATATGGATAACAGGGAAATCCAATATTTTTTAAAACATGTCATTTAAATATAAAGACATAAAAGGTAGTGATCTTTTTAGAGTGATATACTGGAATTTGAAATATATAAATGCAATAACAAATAGAAATGCTTCTTACTTGTTTATATTTGAAAAACAAAATCCACAGAGTTCTGCCTTCTTGATGAATCTTGTCCTTTGTGTAATGCAAATGATGGAACTCATCCATTTGAGTAGCAAAGAATGGAGATGCTAAAGGAAAAAAGAATTTGTAATCATTCTTTTAAAAATTACTCTGCCAGTATGACAGGGAGGAAGGGAGGGAGAGAGGGAGAGAGAAAGAAAGAGAAATGAGAAAGACTCACAGTATGGATTATTATCCTCCTATCTCTATTCTTACAAAGTTGATCAGATTTTTACAAGCTGATCATCTCAAATAGCTAGAAACAAATGCTTCATATACACTCAAAAATTAATTTTTCATCTTGATTTTAATTCTTGAAACAATTATATGGATTATTAACTCTTTTAACTTTCAATTCTAGAAACTATACAAGGAGAATTTTCTATGATTTTAGTTGAACTAGAGAGAGGAGCGGAGAAGAGGAGAGAAGGGAGGGGAGGGGAGAGGAGGAGGCAATAGCTGCAGAGTATCTCATGTCTGATGTCATCCTGTTTTTACAGTTGGTAAGAGTCTTTAAGTAAAAAATGACCAAATGTCAAACACATGTTGAGAAATGAGGTTTTAAGATGGCAGCAAGGTTTATCAAAGGGTCAATGAATATTTTAAATATACTAAAATAATTGAGTTAATGACTAAAGTCTAATTTAATCAGCAAAGTCTCCAAAAATCTCACAACATCTTCCTGATCTAGTTTACAAAGTAAAAACATGACAAATTGCTTTAATAAGTTTGTTCCAAGTTCAAACTTTAACATATTGGGTATAGCTAGCCTCTCCACATAATACACACACAAAACAATACAACAAAGTAAGTCTGAGATTGTACTTCATAGTTTTCAATTATAGGGTGTTTTAACTAGAACTCTATTCTCTAGCACAGGCAATGAAAGGCTAAAATACACATATGGGAACTTTTAGTGTATTAAGTCCTTGAGGGTGGTTCCCAGAGAGACTTGATTTTCAGTAGATAGACAATATGATCTGTTTTTACATTTTAAACACAAAAATTTTATATATTCTGAAGTTCCATAATTCTTTTGGGAACGTGGAAAGAGGGGAGAGCCATCACTATTTGTCAAACCTTTTATGTTCTTGTACTCCCCCAGCCATCCTACCCCCCACCGTATGCTGTGAGCACATTGCCCTTAAGGCTCATTCCCTATTTGTTGAATTTCTGTAAATCAAGGACAAAGAAAAGTTTTTCCAGGAGATATCTTAGCACATTTCAGAATAGCAACTTGTGATAATTTCAAAATATTATCCAGGCTACTGTTATTATCAGCAAATTAAGCCAAATAAACTTCTTTGAAATCATATTATTTATGATTGACCTCAGTAATTTGCCTATGTGTATGCCTATGTGAAAGTAAGGCTATTTTCCATTTTCTATTTTCTGTTCCTTATTTTATAGTCATAATTAAATTAGTACAGAAATCTACAGACTTGAGGAGTCATGACTATCTCCTCAGCTTATTGTTGGTGTTTGCTAGATTGCTATCATTTGTGGTTAATGAGGATACTTGTGCTCACTGTTCTTTACATCAATGGATTGTTCTAGAAGAAATAATTACTGAAATTAGTAATAATACTAATTACAGTGTAGCTTCCCATTGCATTTCTCATTGATCTTCACTATATCATCCTACTAAATTATGAGCTTCCTGAGGGCAGGGATAATATTTTATTTTTGTATACCCTGACAACTAAAAAAGTGCTTGATGCATAAAATATGATCAGTAAATGTCTATTGGATATGCAAATAAATAAATTCATGAGCTGAGAATGTGACTATCATATACTTATTCTACTGGGGAAAGTCTAAGGGTTTAAGACATAGCTAAGGTCACAGCTAAACATTGGTTGATTCAGGGTTGATACAAACTACTATGTACAGTTTATTGATTAAGGAAAACCTCAATCATAATGTGAGGTCATATATTTCATTTGATATTCTTCTCAATTGTGTGAATAAAGTAATAATAGCTCCTCCTTTTGCAGATTAAAAAATCAGGTTTATCAATGTTTGGAAGTTTGCCTCTGCTCACATCGCTGATCATGGCAGAGGCAAGATTCAATTCCAGATCTTCTGAGCCCAGGTCCATGTTCCTTCCACTATTCTGTTCATCCTATTATCTTCCAAAGGGCGACGCAAAATTATTTAATGTTCTATATAATGTGATCTGATTTAACACTAACAAGTGATTTTTCAACTTAAGGAAATAGATTTTGTGCTGATACATCTACAGTGATCCAATCAACCTGTTTGTGGGACAGGTAGTGAGTTCTGAGGTCATGGAACTGGGATACTGACTGATTCATGTGGGAATTATTGAGATGTTATGGCCTAAAAGAATCAGTCCATCTTTATTAAAGTTTATAAGCATGAAAAAATATATGTAGCTTATATACTTGTATATTTTATTTGAATATATTTATGGAAACGTGTAATGCATACTAGGACCATTTTAAGGACGTATTTTTTTTTTCAAATAGAATATTATCATACTAATAGGCTTTACAGCTTTAAAAGCATATTACTATAGTTAATTCATTTACTGAATTAACATAAATTGTTTCTATAATAGGACAGGCAGTGAGCTAGTTGCTGGGTCTACATCAGTGAGCAAAACAGACAAATCTCCTCTTCCTGTGGAGCTCACAGTCTAATTAGACAAGGGAATGAATGATTAAAACTGAAATAAAGGCCCAATAGAATAAGCACAGGGTTTAGGAGAGCACAGGAGCATGGATTATCTTGGGCGCTCAAGGGAGTTTTCTCATGATAGAAATAAATTTGAGCTGAGACCTGAAAGATGACAGGCGTTAACTAAGGCAAGAACTTTGAGAAAACATTCCATATGGAGGAGAAAGCATGTGCAAAGGCCCTAAAGAAAGAGTATAATTAGTTCAAGGAACAAAAAGAAGTTTGATTAAATAAAGATAGAAAGTAATGTTATATACTTGTAGAAAGAGGGAAGGGCCATGCCAGGCCCAACAGGGAAGGTTAAAGATTTTGGTCTTTGACCTAATATCAGGGAGAACCCACTGAAACAGTTGAACCTGCAGTTATGATTTGATATGTGTTTTGAAAAAGATTACTCAAGAATCAGTTTAGAAAACAATTATGGGACTCAGGGTGTATGTAGCAAAAACAGTCAGCTATTGAGAAATAGTCAAAGTGAAAGACATGTTAAACTGGATGAGGGTTATGGCAGGTCCTGTGTGTGGATGAATGGATTTTGGATTTTATACTATTATATAGTCCTTGGTTAATTTTAATAAGTGAAATGAGATTGTTTCTGTGCCTTGAGTTAGCAGATAAGATATGGGGCCCACTGAAGATTTTTCCAAAGGAGCAAGGGAAAAACTAACATTACAGTTTGAACTGGCAATCGAGATGGAAGGGGTAGAGGAAGTATGAAGCTGTTTCTCATTGTACCCTATGATAAGTTTCCAGTAAAGGCCTATTCACATAGATGGGGATACTACTGGAGGAAGAGCAGGTTTGGACAGGAAGGTTTAAAGGCAGTGTAATTAAGTTATACTTAATCAAGAAACCGATCTCTAGAACCAGAAGGCCTGTGTCCAACTCTTGAGTCTGAAATTTGTTAGCTCTATGGATGTGGGCAAATTATTTATAATATATATGCCTCATTATACTAATCTGTAAAATGGAGAGGATTATGATGATGATATTACCTAACTTAACTGAAACATTTCAGGGCATACAGCAATAACTCCTCCTCTTCTTCTCATCCCACTAGGTGTGGTAATGTATTTTTAGATCTTCAACAACGATTTCTTTAAAAAATTGAGAATGGAGGATGGGAAAGAATAAGGGTGAAGACTATGTGAGTATAAGTTCAATGTTTTGGCTGCTTAAATGTGCCAGTGTGCCAGCATATAATTATAGAGTGATGGGCACAAAGAAAATTCTAAATGCTGATCTTTTATATTAGGGTGTTAAGATTGTGCCTTGCAGGCTTTACTTAAGTTGTTTTTCATTTGTCTCCCTCACTTCCCTTTGGCATTCAGGAATGGATTGAAGCAATCAGTATCTCAAGAAATAGAGTATGATTTATTTATCTATTCTTTCATTTCATATATTTCCATGCCCATCTATTGGGCAAGGTAATTTGCAAGGTGTTGGGAATCCAAACATCAAATATATAGTTCATGCATTCAAGTTGAGTACAATTTATTAGAGACAGATGAAAAAATAAACATAAAATTAGAATACAGAATGATAAATTAAATTATAGCCTAGTAGTTAACAGTCTACCCTCTGGTGTTGGATACAACTGAGTTGGGAATTGAAATTCCATCACTTACAACTATATGTTTTGGACAGTCATTTAACATCTCTAGTGATGCCAATAGTAATTTGAGACACAAAGATAATGTAAAGAATAAATAAGATGATTCATATAAAGTGTTCATCACAATGCCTGGCATATGAAATATTATTGCCGGGATTGTTTATTATTGCTACATCAGTGGCATACATATAATGATACCGAACAAAAGAAAGAACATTGGAAGCGAGAAGCGAAGTGTCACACTTTTTGAAAGAGTGACACAATCTATGTTTTGATGATTGAAAGATGAAGAGGAATTAGGAAAGGCAGAAAAAATAGGGAAAGGAATTCTAGACAAAGGGGAGGAAATGCAGCATGAGCATTTGGAGGGCTATAAAGAATTCCATGTATTTGGGGGAAAATGTTAAAGTGTAAATGTGGGAAAGTTAGACCATAGAGGGCTTTGCGTGATATGAGGGCACTGGAAAAATCACCCTTGTTACGTCTTTCTGTGGGTCTTGACTATGTGTAAAACCACAATATCCTTCCAATGAATTAATACATGTCCTTTTCTTAATTTTAGCAATTCAACATTCATGTTGCCTGTCTTAAAAATAAAAACAATCCAGAAAATTTTGATGAAATAACTAAAATAATTTTATTTGCCTCCATGCTAATAGAAGGAGTTAAAATTCAGCTCCTATGTGAGTGGCACTTTTCTAAAGCTCTTTTTTTGTGAAGCTAGAGGTAGTAAGCCTATCTTTCTTAAAGATGGTTCAGTCATTCTCCTCTCTTTTGATGCTCTTCTTACCTCTTTGAGGCTGGAGAGGTTAGCCAGAGAAGTACCTGATTCTTCTTGGGCTGAAGCCTGGCAGTCTTTATCTCTCTTTGTATTTTTTTCCCCAAGCCCTTCTAAATATTAGGTAAGGGGTCCCGATACAGCTCCCAAAAAACTGGGGAGAATAAAGTCAGTTATGATACAGACATATGGGGATGCTATCTTTCTGACTTTCTTTCTCTGCATCTAGTTTAGGCAAAAAGGATATTCCCACATGGTCTAGTTTAGATTGCCCCAGGAATCATCCTAGATCCAAAGTTCAGCTAGAAAGAAACATGTTCTTTTGTTGTTCACTTTACTGTATGCTTATGTTTCCCCCAGTGGCAGGGGTAGCTTCTCGTGGACCAAACTTTAGTTCAGGGTACCTGGGTCTCTGCTATCAACTCCCAATAAAATATATCAATGGATATTGCTCTTTTGATATGATTTCTAATCAACTACCTCTTGTACTTATTGTGAGGATTGAATGAGATCATATGTGAAACTGCCTAGGAAGTTGCCTTGACTATGGTTAAGTGTTCATTCATTCTGATTTAACCTACTGAGCAAGGGAAAGGGAAAGGGAATTCTGGGGCTTGGTTTCCCCTAATTTTTTTTAGCAAATCAATTTTATTGGTACATATTAATAAAGCATAAATCCATCCAAAGTGTACAATCAATGGTAATCAGTGTAATCACGTATTTGTGCATTTATCACTCAGTCATTCTTAGAGGATGTTCATTATTCCAATAATAATAATAAACAAACAAACAAAACTCATCACCACTCAATCTCTCTATGCTTCCTGTGCCATACATAGCTGCTCTTCTTTTTCCTTTTTTCTAGTATATTTGTATTTATATTTTGCAAAAACAGTTTTATATATGCAATATCACCCATATTCGTGTTTTACTTGAGGTTTTACTGTCATATACAGTACCATGTCACACTTTTTAGCTTTCATTCTAGCAATATACATGGCTTTAGACTTTCCCTTTCAACCACTGTCATACCCATATAATAGCACTACTAGTTATAAACACCATGATATGCTTTCACCATTTCTATTCATTTCCAAAGATTTACAAACAATCTTTTTACCAATTCTGCACATATTAAACCTCAGCTTTCCATTCTCTAACCTGTTTCTATTTTCTGGTGACCAGTATTCTAGTTTTTAACTCCATGAGTTTACACAATATATTTAGTTCATAATAGCGTAATCATACAGTATTTTTCCTTTTGTTTCTGGCTTGCTTCACTCAACATAATGTCCTACAGTTTCATCTATGTTGTCATATGCTTCATGACTTCATTTCTTCTTATTTGCTGCATAATATTCCATCGTGTGTATACACCACAATTTGTTTATCCATTCATCAGTTGATAGACACCTGGGTTATTTCCAACTTTTGGCAATCGTGAATAATGCTGCTTTGAACGTCGGTGTGCAGATGTCTGTTCGTGTCTCTGCTCTCTGTTCTTCTGGATATATATCCAGTAATGATATTGCTGGGTCACAAGACAAGTCTATATTCAGCTTCCTTAGGAACTGCCAATCAGTCCTCCACTGTGGCTGAACCATTCTACACTCTCACCAACAGTGAATAAGCTTTCCTATATTTCCGCATCCTCCCCAACATTTAGTTTTCTGACTTTTCAATAGTGGACAGTCTAATAGGTGTGAAATGATACCACATTGTAGTTTTGATTGCATTTCCCTAATTGCTAGTGATGTTGAACATTTTTTCATGTGTTTCCTTGCCATTTGTATTTCTTCTTTGGACAATTGTCTTTTGCCCATTTTTTAATGGGGTAGTTTATCTTTTTATTGTTGAGTTGTATGATCTCTTTCTATATCATGGATATTAAACGCTTTTGGATATGTGATTGCCAAGTATTTTCTTCCCTTGAGTTAGCTGCCTTTTCATCCTTTTGAAAAGTCCTTTGAGGTGCAAAAGTGTTTAATTTTGAGGAGATATCTTTTATCTATTTTTTCTTTTGTTGCTTGTGCTTTGGGTGTAAGGTTTAAGAAACTACTACCTACCACAAGATCTTGAAGATGTTTTCCTAATTTTCTTCCAGGAGTTTTATGGTTGTCACTTTTATATTTGGGTCCTTGATCCAATTAGAGTTAATTTTTGTATATAGTGTAAGATCGGGATCTTCTTTTTTTCTTTGGATATGGCTATCCAGTTCTCCCAGCACCATTTGTTGAATTGACTGCTCTGGCCCATCTGGGAGGGCTTTCACCTTTTCAAAAATCACTTGACCGTAGATGTGAAGGTCTATTTCTGAGTTCTCGATTCAGTTCCATTGGTCAGTGTGTCTGTCTTTATGCCAGTACCATGCTGTGTTTTGGATTTTTTTTTTTACCACTGTAGCTAAATAATATGCTTTAAAGTCTGGAAGTGAGTATCCTCCAACTTCATTCTTTTTAAAGATCTTTCTGGCTATTTGGGGACACTTACCCTTCCAAATAAATTTGATAATTGTTTTTTCCACTTCTGCAAAAAAAGGTGTTGGGATTTTTCTGGAGATTGCATTGAATCTGTAAATCAATTTGGGTAGAATTGACATCTTAATGATATTTAGTCTTCCAATTCATGAACATGGAATGTTCTTCCATTTATTTAAGTCTTCTTGGTTTATTTTAGCAATGTTTTCTAGTTATTCCTAAATATTTGATTGTTTTAGTTCTTATTAGAAAGGGAATTTTTTTCTGATTTCCTCCACAGATTGCACATCAGTAGTGTATAGAAATGCTATTGGTTTTTGCATATTAATCTTGTATCCCCCCACACTTTGCAGAACTCATCTATTAGTTCAAGTAGTTTGGTATGGAATTTTCAGGAGATTCTAGATATAGGATCATATCACCAGCAAATAGTGTAAGTTTTACTTCTGCCTTTCCTATTTGGGTGCCTTTATTTCTTTATCTAGCCTAATTGCTCTACCTAGAATCTCTAGCATGATATTGAATAACAATTGTTATAGTAGGCATCATTGTCTTGTTTCTGATCTCAGTGGGAAAGATTTGAGTCTTTCACTATTGAGTGCAATGCTAGTTGTAGTTTTTTCATACATGCACTTTATCATATTGAGTAAGCTTCTTTCTATTCCTATCTTTTGGAGTGTTTTATTCAAGAATGGGTGCTGTATTTTGTCAAATACCTTTTCTGCATCAATTGAGAGGATCTTGTGATTTTTCTTCTTCAATTTATCAGTGTGGTTTATTACACTAGTTGACTTTCTTGTGTTGAATCACCCTTGCATACCTGGGATTAAACCACTTGATCATGGTGTATAATTCTTTCAATGTGCTTTTGGATTCTGTTTGAAAGTATTTTTTTTTGAGGATTTTTGCATCTGTATTCATTAGAGATATTGGTCTGTAATTTTCTTTTTTTGTAGTATCTTTATCTGGTTTTGGTATTAGGGTGATGTTGGCTTCATAGAATGAGTTTGTTAGTCTTCTTTCCTTTCCAGTTTTTTGGAAGAGCCAGAGCAAGATTGGTATTAGATCATCTTTGAATGATTGGAAAAAGTCACCTGTGAAGCCATCTGGTCCAGGGCTTTTCATCTTTGGGAGGTTTTTGATGACTGTTTCAATCTCTTCTCTTGTGATTGATTTGTTTAAGTTTCCTATTTCTTCTAGGGTTAGTGTAGGTGGTTTGTGTGTTTCTAGGAATTTGCCATCTCCTCTACATTGTTTAGGTTTTGGCATACAGTTGTTCATAGTATCCTCTTATGATCTCTCTTATTTCTGCAGGTTCAGTGGTAATGCTCACCCCCCACCCCCTTATTT
>JAQZBX010102140.1:0-11189 GCA_029593785.1 Cabassous unicinctus | reverse complement strand
TGAAGAGTGATGGAGGTCTGATTCATAGACTACAATTTCCCATCATAGACCATAAATGCCCAGGTTTTACTTGTGTGTTGTTCCGTGCGGGGGGTGGGGGGGGCACAGTGAGAGCAGGGCCGAGAACAGCAGCAGGGCTGAGAGCAACAGGGCTGAGAAAGGTTAGGTGCCTGCTTTTTGAACTATTAATTATTCCGCCCCTTTGCAAATGGCATGGGAGGAGTCCTAGGTGTTTGCTGTTTTGATTCATTACCCCACCCATCAATCCCCCAGGAGGGCCCAATTATAAGGTCTCTGAAGATTATTAGGGTTTTCTCCTAGCAGCCATCTTGGGGTATTGATGTCCACATGGTTCCAGATCTGTCTATTGATTCCCTATCTTACTAGCCTGTTTCAATTGGACCTAGTGAGCAAGAAGTAGCAATAACTCTAGACTTATTGGTAAGGCATTTGTGTGAGAGAGGATGGGAGATAAATTTAACAAAAATACAGGGACTTTCAACCTTGCTTAAATTTCTAGATGTCTAGTCATGTGTAGCATGTCAAGATATCCTTCATAAAGTGAAGGATAGGGTGTTGCATCTGACCTTCCTACAACCAAAAAGACTCACAATGTTTGGTTGATCTCTTCAAATTTTGAAGACAACACGTTCTTCATTTGTGTGTGCTATTTCCACACAGTGACCAGAAAAGCTGTCAGTTTTGAATGGGGACTGGAACAAGAGGAGCCTCTGCAGCAAGTCCAGGCTGCTGTGCAAACTGCACTGCCACTTGGGCCATATAATCCAGTAGATCCAATCGCGATGGAAGAGTTAGTGGCAAAGAAAGAAGCCATCTGATGTCTTTGGCAGGCCCTTTTATAGGAAAATCACAATGCAGATCCTTAAGATATTGATGCAAAGCCCTTCCATCCTCTGTAGAAACCTGCTTTCCTTTTGAGAAAGTCCTTTTGGCCTCCTCCTGGGCCTTAGTGGAGACTGAGCACTTATCCATAGGCCACCAAGTTTCCATGAGAACTGAGTTGCCTATCATGAGCTGGGAATTTTCTGACCCACCAAACCATAAAGTTTGGTGTGCACAGCAGCACTCCATCATGAAATGGAAATGGTATATACGAGATAGGGCTCAAGTGGGTCCTGAAGGCACAAGTATGTTACATGAGGAAGTGGTCCAAATGCCTATGCTCACCACTACTGCCACGTTCTCTTCACTTTCCAAACCCACAGTTATGGCCTCTGGAGTAGTTCCTTACAATCAGTTGACTGAGGAAGGGAGCTTTCCAGCCTGCTTTCCAAAGGGTTATGCAGGCTATTCAGGTAACACCCAAAGGTGGACAGCTGCAGCTTTGCATCCCCTTTCTGGGATGTCCCTGAAGGACGGTGATCAGGACAAATCCTCCCTGTGGCCAAAATTTGAAGAATGCACCTTGTTGTCCATTTTGCTTGGCAGGAGAAATGACTAGAGGTGTAGTTATACACTGATTTATGGGCTCTTGTCAATGGTTTGGCTGGATGGTCAGGAAGTTAGAACATGATTGGAATACTGGTGACAAAGAGGTCTGGGGATGAAGTATGTGAATAGATGGTTCTGATTGGCAAAAAATATAAAAATATTTGTGTCTTACATGAAGGCTCACCAGAGGGTGACTTCAGCAGAGGAAGATTTTAATATTCAAGTGGAGAAATTGACCCACTCTAAAGCTACTACTCAGCCTCTTTCCTCATCCACTCCTTTTTTGCCCATTGGGTTCATGAACAAAGTGGCCATGGTTGTAGGGATGATGGTTATGCATAGGCTCAGCAACATGGACTTCCCTCACCAAGGCTGACTTGGCTGCAGCCACAGCCATATGATTAATCTGCAACCAGCAGAAACTCACACTCAGCAGCCAATATGGCACCATTCCCTGAGGTGATCAGCCTGCTACCTTGTAGCTGGTTGATTATATTGGACCACTTCCATGAAGGAAGGGCCAGAAATTTGTTCTTAATTGAATAAAGACATACTCTAGATATGGGTTTCCCTTCCCTGCATGCAATGCTTCTTCCAAAACTACCATCTATGGACTTACTCTATGTCTTATCTACTGCCATGGCATACCACACCGTATTGCTTCTGATCAAGGAAACAACTTCACAGCTAGTGACAGCTGAGAATGGGCACATGCTCATAAAATTCACTGGTCTTACCATGTTCTCCATCCCCCTGAAGGAGCTGGATTGATAGAATGTTGGAATGGCCATTTGAAGACTCAATTACTGTGCCAACTAGGTGGTAATACTTTGCAGGGTTGGAGCAATGTTCTCCAGGAGACTGTATTTGCTCTAAATTGGCATCCATTCTATGGTGCTGTGTCTCCCATAGCCAGGAATCAAGGGGTGGAAATCAAGTGGCACCACTCTCCTTTACCTATAGTGATCCACTAGGAAATTTTTTGCTTCCTGTCCCTGGAACCTTAAGCTCTGCTGATCTACAGGTCTTATTTCCAAAAGGAAGAGTGCTTCCTCCAGGGAACACAACAATGATTCCATTGAACTGGAATTTAAGACTGCCACCTGGAAATTTGTGTTCCTCATGCCTTTGAATCAACAGGCAAGTAAGGGAATTACTCTATTGGCTGGAGTAATTGATCCTGACTATCAAGAGGAAATCAGACTATACCTACACAGTGGAGGTAAAAAAGAGTTTTCCTAGAATATAGGAGAGATCCCCTAGAGCATCTGTGATTAAAGTCATTGGAAAATTGAAACAACCCAATCCAGGCAGGACTAACAATGGCCAAGAATCTTCAGGAATGAAAGTTTGGGTCACCCCACCAGGCAAAGAACTATGGTAAGCTGTGGTGCTTGCTGAGGGTAAAGGGAACATGGAATGGGATATGGAAGAAGTTATTGATAAATATGAACTTCGACCATGTGACCAGTTACAGAAATGAGGATTGTAATCATCATGAATATTTCTTCCTTGTTTTATTATGAGTGTATTTGTATATGTACCTAAAATGAATGTTTCCTATCTTATTCTTTCCCCTTATCATATGACCTAAATTATATTAGTCTCATGTTGTAGTATTTATGGATGTTAAGGCTAAAGTGATTATTACCCATGACTTGCACCCTATTATAGAGGGATTTAGTGTGTTTCCTCTTGTACACAAGACAGTTGAGAAATATGTATCTGCTATTGTTTTTATTTAGGGACTAATAACGTTTTAAGGTGATGTGTTTGACTGCCAATTTGACAAGGGGTGGCAGTGTCAACTCAGCCAGTTAATTGTGCCCCATTGTTCAATCAAGCAACCACTGGGCTAATTGTAATACAAGGCCATTTCATGGACTTTAATCATCAGGGAGTTGATTGCATAGATGGCTGGTTACATCTACAATCAACTGAGGAGATTGCTGTCAGCAATGAGTGATGTCTCATCCTATCAGTTGAAGGCCTTAAAAAGGGAAGGGATTTCAACATTCAGGGACAGAGAATTCCCATCTCTACTTCAGACAGACAGGGTCTCCTCGAGAACTTATCAAGGACCTTCATCGGAGACCCTGGTTTGCAGCCTTCCCTATGGAATTTGGAATGTCTATCACCATGGTTTCCTGTGGTGTATTAAATCTCATACTATTTGTTAATATCTCCTGTCATTTCTGCTTCCCTAGAGAACCCTGACTAATACACACCCTCTTCCACTTTTCAAAACTCTTGTGATTCCATTGTGCTCTCCTGATAATCAAGAAAAATCTTCCTATCTATAGGTCATCTAACTTGCAAACTTAATTCTCTTTTTTCATGTAACCTATTTTCAGATGCTGGGATTAAGATGTGGGCGCCTTTGAGGAGCCATTATTTTGCCCACTACCATGGTTTATTAATTCCCCATGCTGCCAGACACAGACAGTCCTAAAGCAGAATTATAGCTGCTTGCAATAGAAAGCTGTTGGAGAGTAAGGAAATGGTGAGTGCAAAGGGATGTGGGTGGGTGGGGCACCAACATCCTCTGCTACAAATTCCGTGCTTTAATTGAAACACAGATCTTTTCAAAGAATATCATTTCACTTTTGGCCTTCTATTAATCACATGGACCATAGATTTCAGGTCTTACATGGTTGTCTTCTGTTATCGTTCATAACACTTCATTCTGAAGTTAATGGCACCCTCTGCCCCTCTTTGTCCAATGCCAAGTTACCATGGTGTAGTAGTATAGAGCATGGACTCTGGAACCAGATTGCCTATGTTAACCCCAGTTATCTTACTTATTAGTAGTGTGACCCTGGGCAAATTACTTAATATCCCTGTGTCTCAGTTTACTCATCTGTAAAATGTTGCTAATAATATCTTACTAAAGGTGTTGTGAGGATTCTATAAGAAAATATATGTAAAGTGTTTTGGACAGTATTTAGTACTTAGTAACAGCTATATTAATCTTTGCAAGATGATGATGATCTGTCAATCTACAGAATATTCTTCCTTATTTATTAATTTTCCTCTCTACTCCTAGTCCTTCCACTTTCTTGTATGATTTCAGAGTCTATGAGGATGAAACACTCAATTCCCTAGCTTCAAAGAACCTTGAGTCCCCAAACATTCACATGGAAAGGATTCCAGCAACCTATTCCAATGGCTACACCTTATCAACTTCTGAAGTCCTGTATCCTTCTATCTGAACACAACCTTCTAGTTTTCTAGATCAGTCTGTCCCCTTATACCTGCACTTCAAAATTATTTGGATTTTACATCCATTGATTCTTCAACTTCCTCTTATCAATCAGCTCTGAATTGAATTCACTTCTCCCAGCCTAGATCTAATGGTAAGTCACTGAAATATTCTCTGACCAATACCCTCAGTTTTATTATCTTGTCATTTCTATCAAGCCTGTCTTACATGGCTGCCTTAAATTTGGAGCAACCCAATCTTAAAATTACACTTCTCTGCTCCTATACAAGGGAGGTTGGTTTTGATAGATGTGAAATTATGGAGATTATTTTCTCTGTAAAATATTGTTTCCAATAATAACTGTAACCTCAGACCTATTTATCAATATTTATACTTGTTTTAATCATCTTCCTCATGATTATTATAGTCCTTTGCCATTTTCTTCAACTCCCTACTCAATATCCATTCTTCTCACTCTCAGTAGAAGACTTTATCTTCTATTTAGAGAAAATATTCATAAAGGAAGAATTTCAACTTTCCACTCCACTTCCTTTTTTAATTAAAGAGGTTGTGAATTTAGAAAACAATCATGTATAACATACAGATTCCCATATACCATCCCACCACCAAAACCTTGCATTTTTGTGGAACATTTGTTACAATTGATAAAAGAACATAAAATTACTGCTACTAACTATACTCTATAGCTTATGTTAGGTGTATTTTCCCCATAAACCACCCTATTAACACCATGTATTAGTATGGGATATTTGTTAGAATTCATGCACAAATGCTCTTATATTTATACTGTTAACTACAATCCACCATCCACCATACAGTTCACTATGTTATACAGCCCCATGCTTTATACAATCCATCCAAAGTGTGCACTCAGTGTTTGGCCATTATTTATACCTTTGTCTATCATTTTTTCTTCACCTCCAATATTAGAGGGACCAGAGTTGCTTCCCTAATCCAAAGTTAACCCTACTTGTTAGCTGTTCTGGATCCCTTCTTCTTCCACCATCTCAAGGCCTTATTCCCTCAATTAATCAAATCTCTGAGTATTCAAATTCCCCCTCTATTTTCTCAATTATTTGAGCATATCAACAGGTTTAATTGTTTCTCATTTAAAAAAAAAACAAATTGATTATCTTCTCTTGCTATTTAACCTTGCCTAGTTGTATACCTCTTTCAAACTTTCATTTTGTTAAAGCTGCATAAAAACATTCTACATTTGATTTCTTTTTCCTCACCTCAAATTAACTTTTTCTTTCTTTCTGTGAGTTTTAAGTATTTGTAACTTTTGCTCTTTTTGTTCTTTTAAAATTTGAGATATAATTTACCAAGCATATCACCCTTTTTTAAAGTGCACCATTCTGTGGTTTTTATTATATTCACAAATTTGTGTAACCATCACAATTTTCTAATTCCAGAACATTTTCTTCACCCCAAAAGAAATCCCATACCCATTAGCAGTCATTCCCCATCCCTCCCTCACCCAGTCTCTGCCAACCACTAATATGTTTACTGATGGTATGGATTTGCTTATTTTATATAAATGGAATCACATAATACGTGGCTTTTTGCCTCTGGTCTCTTTCACGTAGCAAAATGTTTTCAAGGTACATCCAGTTGTAGCAGGAATCAGGATTTCATTCATAACTGAATATCTGATATCATGTCTGAATAATATTTTATGGCTGAATAATAGTGCATTGAATGCATGACCACATTTGTTTCTATATTCCTCAGTTGATAAACATTTGGATTGTTTCAATTTTTGCTATTAAGAGTAATGATATTATGAAAATTTATGTACAGGTTTTTGCATGGTATAAAATTTTAATTGGAGTCTGCTCAGTTTTCTGAATATATTGGTTTATGGTTTTCACTAAATTTGGAAAGTTATCAGTCATTATTTCTTCATATAGTTTGTTCAGTTCCATCTTCTCTTCTTTTGAGACTCCCATTATATCAATGCTAATTCTTTTGTTAGTGTCTCATAAGAGACTGATCATTCTTTTTTTTTGTCAGTTTATTTTCTCTTTGGATTTTAGACTGGGTAAATCATATTTATCTGTCCTCAAGTTAACTGATTTTATCCTTGGCAACTCTGCAATTGAACCTATTCATTGAATTTTTCTATTTTGGTTATTGTTCATTTCAGTCATATAATTTCAATGTTTCTTTTCATAAAATTCCTATTTCTTTGTTTTCACCTTTTTAAAGCATGTTGATAATTGCTTCTTGAAGTATTTTTTTGATGGTTGCTTTAATATTCTTGTCAGAAAATTACAATATCTAATTCATTTTGGTGTTTGTCTCTGTTAATTGACTTTTCACATTCATATTGTTGTTTTCCTGACTCTTGGTATTATATGTCTTCTGTGATGTGGGAGATGAAAGTTTAATTCCCTGTGGACACTACTGGAAGTGGAATTAGTATGCAGCTGCCTGCTTTGGTGGGAAGTAGGGGTGGTGCAAAAGATAATTGCTATCCATTTAGTCCTGCTGAAATCACAGGGGAGTGATGAGTGGATTTTCCACTAGTGTTTGGATAGAAGATTATGGAAATTGCTAAAAATTTTCCTTTTGTTAGGCCATGCTTTACTTGGTCCTTCAGTTACGAGGAATAGTCTTCTTTTGGACTTTATCATCTATGACTGTTGGCAGTTCTGCTTTAGAGACTTCTCTAGCACTTTGTACTTGATATGTAAAGCAATAAGGAAAACTAGGAAATCCAATACCATGCCATTGCTCAAATTCCAAGGTTCTTCAGCAGCCTCTCTTCTTTTGTCCATCTTTCAGAGTGCTTGGTTCCTCTGTCATGTCCAGGGTTTTCTACTAATAAGAGATAGGATATAGAAAGAATGAGGCTACTTCCACTCAGCAGAACCAGAAATCTCATTGTATATTAATTTACTGAACAAACTTATTTACTGAGTGGTTACTAAATGTAAGGCATCATGCTATGTGTTGTAAAGAAATTCAAGAATACTAAGACATGTCCAAGCCCTCTAGACATTTACAATATATTTAATTAGACAGAACATAATGGCATAAAATGGATTACAAGTTTTATAAACTGTGAACGATATGAAAATAGAAAGACTTAAGTGTGGGCTAATGTAGTCAAGATGGAAAGTAAGACAAGCTGAGGATGATTACATAACAGAAATTCCATAAGAAAAAGTTACTGACATTTTTAAAGGGAATCATGTTTCATCATTATCTACTCATTGTATTTGATTACTTCTTTGCATGTTTGTTGAGTGGCATAAGTAGCATAAGTAAAAGACAAAAATGTCTAGGAAAGAGAAAAAATGCATCCTCAACTTAAGCTTTTCGTTGTGGTGCATAAGATATTACATAGAGCAGTCTATATAAATGTAGACATACGTTCCTATTCCTTGCATAGCCTCTCTCCATCTTTATACTCTCCTTTACTATTTCCCTCCCTTTCTTTCCTTCTTTCTTTCCAGCTTCATTCAACAAACATTTGCTGAGTAGCTTTTCTATGCTAAAAATATTGTAAGTGCAGTGTATAAGATCCTTCTTTCTTAGACCTTATATTCTAAAAATAAAGATTAGCAAATTATCCAATTTGTTACAATATCAGACATTATGTATATTTTAAATACCATATAAATAATACAGAAAATACATGCTGTAGGAATTCTTAGGACAATTGTTACTTTCTCTTATACTGTTATTAAAGACCATATACTAAATACAGCATATATTCTACTCTCTCTCTATCCATGCCACCTCTCCCATGCCCCTGGCTACAACTGACATATTTAAATTTGCATTCCAAATGAAGATTAGTAATCAAGTAAGACCCATAAATTCAACCACACATTTCTGTAGCCAAGCAAAATGTTCTTTAGAACAATGCAGAAGGACCATGAAATACTGAAGGCAAGATGATCAAAGCTATTTTCCAAGAATGGATGGAAGAAGTGATACATTTTAGCCTCATACCAAACTAATTTAGAATTTCTTATTTTATAGTTCAATCAGTCAAGCATTAAAAAATTATTCTATAAAAATTTGTTATGAAATGTTTCATTCAGACCAGGAGTGAAACTTTCTCTGTATTTGAGAAAATGTGAGAAGAAAAACAACAGATGTTAAATTATAGAAATAAGAATTTCAGGTGGTTTATTTTCTTTAGAATTCATGTAACTTTAGGACAGACCCATTTTATTTAAATTACATTTTATAGATAGACAGTCTGAGAAAAGATTCCCTTTGGGACTGGAGCAAAGTTCAAAAAATGATAAAAACTGAATTTTCTTCTGCTATGACTCAATGTCTTTGGGCAAGATCCTCCTTATGAGTAGATAATTTTCTTTAATCCATCTTTATACCAAACATGGGAGGTCTTTATCTCCATTCTAAAAGCATACAGCCTGCCTCTCTAATACTCAGCGGAAACAAATCCTCTCTGCTCTTGACAATCAAGTTTCCTTCTAAGCAGGTTCCTGCACTGCCATTCTCTGTAGGAGCTACCCTTTCCATGAGAGACAAGTCCACTTTAGGGAAAACATTCTGCTTGCCTTCTTTACCAAATAATCCTTTTTCTCTCACCCATTTTTTTAAGTAAAAAGAAAAATCTTATCAGAAAGAACTTAGTGAATGCTCTTTCTTTCTAGGGCTGAATTTGCTGGAGGCAATTTTAAAAATCATAAAAAATTCCAACCATATTTCCTCATGATTATTCTCTCCTACTTTTCTTTTTCTTGTATGTCTCAGTATTCTTATTTGTCTCCTTGGCTCTCACTCTCTCTTTCTCTCTCTCTCTTCTTTCTTTCTTTCTTTCTTATTTATTTATTTATTTATTTATTAAAAATGCTTAGATTGCATAAATGTTACAGGTCTCTTCTTTCCTTCTGTTCCCCTCTCCTTTAATTCCATCTTATGACTCATTCCTATCCACCAACATAATTATTTCTGCCATAATTAGTCTTATCTATGATATGTACTTTCACTTAATAACTGAGGATTTTAGGTTAAAAAATCAAAAGACTGTTTTGTTTTTTGCATGCAGTTTGGAAGGACTAAGGAGACCCTTTCAGGAATTTCTAACCATAGCAACAAAACAATTTTAATCAAGTTGGCTCTGCCTTACTAAGATGACTCATTTTCAGAGATTTACTTACTTTTCATACTTAGATTATCTTTAATTTATATATCTAGCCATCATTTATTCCTAAACCTAATTACTGTTTTTTCCCTTTAAGCCCATTACATGTTTATTACAAAATATTAAAACTTTTCATTAAAGTATTGTTGGGGACCTTCACAGTAGCACTCATATTATGCACCTTGTCAGCAGCACCGGTGACATGTAACATGGCTGCCAGGGCTGAGACAAAGAACAGCTTAAGCTACAGCTAGCCTTCTTCAAGGAAGTAAGAGAGTTCGTGCCAAAAGCACCCCCTCTGCGCCTAAAGCATTTCTGCCACCTACCCTAGCAACTGCAGCCACCAATCCTAAACCACCACCCATCCTTAGGTCCACCAATCCTCACCCTCCTCCTTTAGAGTATATATACCCTGCCCCTTCAATAAACTTTTGCAGCTTGATCAGAATCCTGTCTTGCTGTCATTCTTCGCGTCTCTTGTCCCATACCATTCTTTTCTTCACAGGTCCTGAGCCCCAGTTGATTGTCCCGCAGGTCGGGACAAATGGCGCCCAACGTGGGGCCCTCGGCTTTGTGAAGGAAGGAACCGCCACACACCAGAAGGGAGCTCCCGTTCACCGCACACGGAACTGCCGCGAGGGACTGGCTCGTGAGACAGTTTCAATAGAAGCCGCCACGAGGACTCGCTTGCAAAGCAGGCTCATCAGGAATCGCCACGAGGGACTCGCTCGCGAGACAGATTTGTTTACCAGTCGGACAGTGCCGGTGGAGGAGAAGAAAAAGTAAAAGGTAAGCCCCTGCAAACACCCACACCTCCACCCCCATTATGGGACAAGGATTATCCAAGCAGGGATTATATATTCAACAGGTGAAACAGTCACTCAAGGCACAAGGAACTAGAGTTAAGAAAAAGGATCTTGAATATTTTTTTTAGTTTTCTGTTAGAAACCTGCCCTTGGTTCCCACAGGAAGGTACTATAGATCAGAAATGCTGGTTAAGGGTCGGAGATTGTCTAAAGGACTACTACCAAACCTTTGGTCCTGAAAGGATCCCTGTTACCGCTTTCATGTACTGGAACCTTATTAATGAAATTCTAAAAGTCCATTCTTCTGCCCCTGATATTCAAAAACTTTGCCATCTGATTCTCAAAATGGCGACTGCACTCGAGCAGATTCTAAAAATGGCGGCGGCTCCCAAAAATGGCGCTGCTGACTCCCAAAATGGTGGTTCCAGCAGTGAAAGTGAGGAAGAGAATAAATCAGAGGCCTGTAACTCTAGTGAAGACGAGCAAGGAAAAGATAATCCCACCTCCATAGCAAAATATAAAAAACTTAGTCTAAAACATTTAGAAAAACTAAAAAAGGCAGTGAACGATTATGGTG
>JAQZBX010102139.1:0-11190 GCA_029593785.1 Cabassous unicinctus | reverse complement strand
CTTTATAAACGTGGCCATCCTCCCCACACCTCCCTGTGCTGCTGCCGCTCGGAGCCTGCCCCTGGCACGATTTTCTGCATGCTGCTCTGAGGAGCTCTCCTACCCCATCTCATCGACCCTCCCGCTCGGCCTCACTAACAGGACCCATAAATCATCCCAAGTCTGCATTTTTGATGTCCCATTTTCTTGGTATTCTAAAATGAGATTATATTCTTTTGTGGTGAAGAATATTACATTGCATACATTAATTTTTTTAAAGTCTGTTTCTTGATTGAAAAATGAGTGAGTTTGTGATATATAATTTATTCTCATAGATGTTGAATAATAAAAATCTAAACTTAAGCATTCTTCAAATAAGAATAGTATTTAAAAGAGGGCAATTTCTAACAAGTGAAATTCGAGAATTCTAGAAAAACAGGAAAGATGCATATCGCAACACTTTAAACGATACATCAATTTCTTCTCACACCTTTGTGCTCAGAAAACAGGAAAACACTTTCCACACTCCTAAAATACCCCGTGACTGCTAAAGATACCCACAAGCACAGCCCTGGAAAAGGCCGTGCATGATTATGCAGCTCGTTCCTAAAGTAGAGCCAACACCTAGTACATTGTGGTCTGAGCATATGCACTACAGAGTTTACTCATATTAATACCTGCTCCATCATCTCTTCTACAAATCAAATAATCCTGGGATTTAAAAAATATATTTTTGACATTATTCCCCCAGATCTTGCCTTATCTCTCAAGCAGCTCTGTGAACCTTGTGTAATTTCAAATATAAGGGTGCTTTACAACCCAATGAAGCAAAAATCTTTCTTTTCTACATATTCTTCCTGATGTAAACTTGACCCATTTTTCCAGCCAGATGGAAATATTAGTGAAGAGGGATTTTAACTACATCACTGAACTGCTGGGTTTCTATTATTTATTCCCTAGCAAGACAACTTTTTTATTGTCTCTGGGCAAAATTTGGTGAAAAGGAAATGATTCATCTGTTTCTCTTCTCAGAAGACAACATGGCACAAAATGGCATGGAATTTGGTCTCACACATGGCATTTTTCTTGTATTTGTGCTCCATCTCTCACTATGACTATGAAATTGGGAAACCACTTAACTTCTCTGTATTTCCAGTTTCCAATCTGTAAAATGAGGGCAATGAAACTCACTTTATAGGACTCTTGTGGGGGTTAAATGCACCCCAACACATATATGGCAGTGCTCCAAAACTGCTAGCTCATGACACTCTGCGGGATGTGGTACATTTTGACCAAAGCCTACTATGTACACCAAGGGTCTTTGCCCCATGCTTCTCAGCACAGCCCACTGTTCATGTTGGGAGATCTATATATATGAGTCCTTGTTTATATCCCTGCTGTAAAGACAGAACTGTGACAGATTCTTGACCACTCAGAGACTGGTTTTACTCACTTCAGAAAATTTTGAGTGGCCTATCGCATTTCTGCCAATGAACAAAAGTTCAATTGATTTCAAAGTATTTTCTGATATAGCTGTGATCAATGAATTGTTATTGGGAATAAAATCTCTTGCACATGGGACGACTAAATAACTTGCCAGAAAAATTGACAGCGTTTATTTTGCGAGATTGATTTTAATCTCGGATACTTCCATTTACTATGTATTAGTAAAGGTCTCCTTCTTATGTGGGTTCAGCTAAGCTCATATTAATGTATTAAAACTGCAGAGGCTTGGAGAAAGAAACTAAAGAAGAGGCTCAGAACCTTGAACTTATTGAGTATAAAGTCATTTTCTGCTAGCATACCTAACATAGCATTCAATTAGGAAAATTTAATATTTAGTATGTATTTGTCGACCTAGATTTCGCACTGCTTACCACTTAAATTAACATGAGGCTTTATTTTCATTTATACCTTATTCAACCAGAATGTTAAGTTTCAGTTACCATCATCATCATATGCCTCCTATGTCATTACTTCCTCCATCTCATGCTGTTTACACAGCGATGGATTAATGTAAATCTCCAGCAGCCAAAGCATGCCACAAATCACCCATCTCACTGCAAGGAAAAAGGAGCAGAAAGCACAAAACTACCATTTTCCCAGTACTCATGTGCTGTGCAGTAGACATGACGCTTCCTGTAAGTTGGTGTTTTATCTTATTATTTATCATCCATGTCTTACACAAGATTCGCGATGCGCCTAAATTCACACGGGTAGTAAGCGGGCAGCTGAGAGGCAAGCTAAATCATCAGTCCGTGCCCTTTCAGCTAGGCTGGGAGAATCCGTCCATTGCGTTTAAAAGACTTCTACGTTTAATTTTCTGCTGTACAGTTCTATTAATTCTGTTCAAATTGATTGTAGTTTTCAAGCAATCATGCACTTTTCTGTACTTGAGAAAAATTCTCTCTCTCTACAAAAATGATTTTGCCTCAACTTTTTCAAATGACAAGCACAATTGTAATGCACTTATTTTCACATAAAGGAGATGCTAATTATTGGAGTAAATTTCAGACATCATAATTTTTTAGATATAATGAATGATGCTTTCATGACCTGGTACTAAATAGACCTAAAACCAGGAAAAGGAGAGAACACTGTTCTGTCTTGCTGAGAGGGCATCCTCTCCCTACAACGGCCACCCCAGGCACTCACTCATATGAGCCTTCCTGCCCTGAAGCCATGCAGCCCAGGTAGCAACCCTCCAGCAGCAGACCCTAACTCAGGAGTCAGTCGTAAAGCATTCTCTCTCTTCCAGGAACGGACCACAGGAATAGGAAGCCCAACTCAAAACGGCCTTCACTGCGCCACTATGAACAACTGGCATTTTACTCACAGCTTTCCTTTCAGCAATTACAGACAAGGGTGAGTCGGAATTTTAAATTCCTCTCCCTGCCTAGAATTTAACAATGGCCCAATAGTCATGAATGCTCCTAATTGTCCTGAGGATAAAACCACCCTTTATCTATATTTATTTGCATGTATAATTTATATTGGTAACACATTTTGTTTCTGCTAACAGTGAAAACACTTGCTTTACACCTATTGAAAATTTGACATTAAAATGGTTTATTGCCACAGTTTTCTAATATAAATGTTAACCTAATCTAATTATACAAACAATCACACATAACTAGTCTGGATTTACTGAAGTCCAATAGTTTGATATAAAACATTGAATATAAAATTGTGATCAGTGAATTATTCATTTCTCTAATTTCTCAATCTCCTTTATTTCAGTTGCTATTACATTAAATTGACTAGAAAGGAGTAGATTTTAGTATGTTCAAATGAGCACGATACTTATTTCAAGATTACTTCAGCTCGTCTGAGGCCTGGACAACTAAATCACGTCTTGAATTAAAATTAGTGTCAATTTCTTAAAGCACCACCTCTAAAATTTCAAAGACTAATTCAGGATGTAAATCTTTCTCTTCCTCTGCATTTCTGGGTTTTTTGTTGAGACATACCAAAAACCTAATTCTCCCCAGGTAAAGAATCAGGCTGGAAAACACACGCTCCTCAAGTTTGCACTGAACACTGAGAGAAGGGTAAGTAGGCCAGGGCTGTGGCCTCAGGCCTTTCACGAGCCTGGCTGTGCCGTGTATTACCAGCTTGACCTTGAACGAGCTCCTTGACCTCTGTGCTTTCACATATGGGTAGTCCTTGTACCTACTGCACCCACACGAGTGAACCGTGAGGACTGAGAACACACTCAGAAAGCACTTGCCGCAGTGCCGTGCACACAGTAAGCACTCAATAAATCCCGGCTATTGTTGTGGATCGTGCGTCTTCAATGCAGCTGTCAAAATGCAGTAATGCAATTTCAATTTATGGATAAAGTTATTGCCGAGTTAATATTGTGTTCAGAGAAGGGCTAACGAGAAAAAAGAACAATCAGGCTTACAGGCACTGTTCCACAAACACACTGTGTAAGATAATTCAGTTGTCAAAGCATTTAAAATCAAAGTCTGTGGCCACACTAAAGTAGTACAAATATCGGAAGCCTTTACTATAGACCTGTTCTATGTAATTAGTCAACGTGCTCTTTTTGCTCACTCTTCCATACTGGCAGGGCACATTAAAAATGGAAATCTGTTTCTCAGAGAAAGAAGTGGTAGACTTTTACAGTTTGTGGACATTTACTTATATACTGACCCAAGGGCTCAAGTCCAAAAGTAATAAGGAATGCAGTAAAGATGAACAAAGACACATTTTGGTCAAATCATACCGATGAGGGCTTAAAAGAAAAATCTGAGATTCAACTTAAACTCCTCTGGATACAGTTCCCAAAATAAATACCTATGCATCTCTCCGTATTTAAGCATGATGTCGAAAGAATGCCATGCCTCTGGGTAGGGGAGCTCAGAGGACGCAAGGTTAAAAAAAAGGACTCTAGGTCGTGGCCAGTGAAGCTGCCTGACAGACGGTGCACAGGTGGTCCCAAGTACCAACCAAAGATCTCCGTTTCCAAAAGTATGACTGAAACGTAAATACATTCCCAAGAGAAAGACACAAGCTTTAGACATCGGAATTAAAGGGAAGATTAAAAGTCAGAGGACCTGATGAATCAGGACTTTAGTCTGGAAGGGCTCCAGCAGGTGGCAAGTAGGAAGATAAAGCCAGGGGTTGATAAGAAGCAAAGAGATGGGTTAACGACTCGTGGGTTCCTAAGAGGATTAGTTTGGGAGTAATCTCACAAACACCATTTCTTCATATCCTTTTTGTCTTCAGGCCAAACAGGTGTGTGGAAATCTGTATAGTGAAGAGTTGCATAGCTCACTTAGGGGCTGGAAAATTAAAATAGCAAATCACCATGGGAAATGCTAAATGGTTAAAATAAAATCTGCACATCTTTCTTTATCTCAGTTAAGTGATCTGAATTTTTCCTTGAACAATTCAGAGAGATTACTTTGATTCTGCACATTAATTTAGTGGCATCTCTTTGACTGACCATTCTATACATATTTAGAAATTGAAAACAGATTCATTTAATTATATAGGTGTTCATATTAAAATAAATGTTATTTTTTCATTATCATGGATATATTTGAATTGATTCGGTAAGCATTTTCCTCAAATAGTCATTCTTTACCTTCCCCCCTTTGGGCCAGGGTGATGCGGTTGGGCAAGCACTGTCAACAAATTTTCACTGAGATAGTTCAATTAAGCAAAAGTTCCTTCAGAATCTTAAAAAGCAAGTTGCATTTTTTTCCCAATAGTCTTTACATTCACTTAAAAATCCTCATGATTTTGGATATTTAATCATCCAAAGTCATATAGAAATCCTATAATTTTGATACACGTTTCAGATTATATTCTATATATACACCCTGTCCTTGAGTACAGAGGTCCCAGTTTCTGGAAGTGTTTATCACACACAAACTAATCATCATCTTGTTTAAAAGCAGATCCAAATTCTACCATAGAACATCCCACAGACTCACTGGAGATAAAGCTCAAGGATCTTTATTTTCAACCAGCATCTCATATAATTGTTAAGGTCTGTGACCCATCGCTATAGATTTTATAGCCAAGGAGAGCCAAAGGACTCCTAGTTTGAGATCACTATTCCTTCCATAAGCCACCTTACGAACACTTGCGTGAAAAGCAGTGCGATGTGGTCTGTAAAACCCTGGACTTAGAATCATGGGACATAAAACCTTGACTCAGTAGTCCTAAAACTTAGACAAAGCTCTTAACTTCTCTGGGCTTTTGTTAGGGATTGTTTTGTTTCTGCCCTTACATGCCAAAATTCTAGAATTGGTACTATACTGCTGCATTTGTTTATAAATCTTTAGAGCTCTAGAATTCACAAGGAATACAGATAACTTCTTACATTTTAATTTTCAATAGTTGCATGTAAATCTGTATTTATTGCTACCACTGGGCTATTTTAAAATGCTCACTTTTTGTTTACAATAATTTGGAAGTGGGAAAGAATTTCTTTAACAAATATAGCTAGCTTGAGTATTAAATCAGAAAAGTTATGGGAGAAAAATCCTTATTTGCATATGTTAAATGAATATTCATTGCTTTATACTAGGAAAAGGGAAATATTTTTAAAAGCTGTTTTGTATATTAACATCTGGATATTTAAGATATAAAAGAAACCTGCCAACTGTACAATCTCCTTGGTGATCTTAACATAACCTTTAAAATTCTACATTTCAAAAGAACTAGAAAAACCATATTTTAATATCTCTCTATTACACATTGTTCAAGCTCTATAAAATTCATCCTGATGGAAAAGAATTGAGATTATGATCACTTACATTACCAGGGCTTCCCAAGATTGGAAAAGCTTTAAAGTATTTAAAAGTAGATAGCTTAAAGATATTTGATAATTCTGCTAATGGGAACCAGATGTGTAGGCATCTAAAAAAGTTTGGATACGCAGGATGTCATTTGGAAATTGTTAGCAGCTTGCTGACGGCCACCTATGACAAATACACGCTCCTGGTGCCACGTTCTCCAGGGCAGTGCTAGAGGTTTTCTGAAGGAGGCTTGACCGTTACCATAAAAACAAGAAGTTCAACCCCTGCCCTGACTTTTAGTAGTTCATCAGCTTCATCAACAAGAAATCAATAAAATCGTGAATGTGGCTCAAGGAATTTGGCACCCGCCTCCCACGTGGGAGGCCCCGGGTTCAGTTCCTGGTGCCTCCTAAACAGAAGAGCTGACAAGGAGCAGACAGACGAGGGAGCCATCTGGAGCGGGAGGGGAGGATGTAAAAGGAATCACTTCTCTGTTACTAGAAAAAGGTAAGGCTAAGTTTTCTTAGCGATAAGGAGCAGAGATTTAAGGAGAGAGCCCAAACGCCTGGTTGTTGACTTTGGTCACAAAGTACAAGGCTTACTCAGTGGCCACTCTGTCAACTTCTCTGAGCAGTCTGCATCTCCCATTAGATGCTGACCTTGAGTTACCCTAACCTGGCAGAGAAGCAGTCTGAGACACAGATTTAAAGTTATTCTTTCCTACTCTGTTCACCATAACAACTGCACACTTCATTTCCAATATGCACAGGCTTGAAGGATTTTTTTTTTTTTTGGCTGTATAATCAGCACAGTAATTGCTTAGAAAGGATTTCAGGTTTTTTACCTACTTTATGTCAACATGAAAAAGATTCATTTGGGGAAAGCAAGTATGAATAGTGTGAATTTAAGTACCTAATTTCCCAGTTTTGCATTTGGTTTAAATAGTGCATTGTCCTGCCCCTTCGTTAAGGAGTGTTAGAACATGAGCACATGCCGACTAGGCCTGGAAGTGAAAAGCTGTGTTTTATTGCATTAATTGGTCCCCGAGGCTAATTGATTTGTGATAGTTTGATGTGTTAAGCATGATATAAATTATAAGATTGGGACCAGAAGTTCCAACAATCTATACAAATATCTGCTCATTAAACAATTTAAATGCATGCTCAATAATTTTACACGAGTCTCAGCTTACAGGAATGTTACAACAACATTCACTCACAGATAATTATTGAGCACCTGCTACGTGCAAGCTCCTTGTATGGATTCTTTTATGGGCTACAGCAGTCTACAAGATAAGCAAGACTTCTGCTCTTGTGGAACTTACCTGCTAGTGGAGGAAACAGAAAATACAAATGAAACCAAATAAATTAACAGTTTTAATTTAAAAAGTGATGAGCTCCACGGCTGCGATAAAACAGAGCAATGGGATGGAAAAATAATAGTGCAACTACTTTAGGCTGGATAGTCCCTGAGGAGGTGCCCTTTGAGCTGGCGAATGAATGACACAAAGGGGCGAGCCCTGAGTGAGAGAGTAAAACATTCCCAGATAAGGGAGGTGGCAGGAAGGCTGCAGCACAAGGAACAAGACAGAGAGCTGCAAGAGATGAGCCATAATGTGACCTTCATTTTACCTCAATGACCTCCATATTGGGAAATCAAAAAACATACTGTATCTCTATTTTGCACATATTTTCAGAAAGCACCTTAATTATCTGATAACCCTTGACCTATTCATTTTAGTTGCATGGTTTCTGTTTGTCCTTTTTTAATGTTTCCATTTCTATGCTTTCCTAATAGTGAAAATTAGCCCTTAATCATGTGAATGTTCCTGAGTTAGAAATTTCCCTTTAAATGAAAAAGAAATTAGACTCCCAAAAAGCATGAGGGCTTAAGAGTTTTGGAAAGAAAATGTGCACGCTGCATATTCGCCCATCTGTATTCTGTTACTGTACATTGTTCGTTCAGGCCACAAGTGCCATCAGCTGTCAATTCATTCAAGGTTTCTTTTGCACACACCTTACAAGAGCACGCAGTAGGCTAAGGCAGGCTGAAAGCAGCCAGCGCTCAGAGTTTCATAACTTCACAATTCCCAGTGAATCGGAATTGAATTGTTGACAAAGCAACCCAAATGCGTCTTTATTCTTGCAAATTCAACAATTTTCTGTTCACAGGAAAACTCAGCTGAAAATTCCACTCCTTTGTAAATGAGGCTGTTTCTCAACAAGGTTCAAGCCTTCAAGAAGCAATTGACTTTGTCAACGAATTCTCAGACTGATGAAGCAGTGCACAGACGTGAGCAGCTCAGGATACTGAGCCAAACACGAGTCCCTAAGATCTCCTCGAGGGACAGAAAGGGCTCAGTGCTCTGCCACCAGGGTCCACTCCCCACGCAGGACTTTGCCCCAGGAGAGATACCCAGGCTGAGCCTTCTACAGCTCATTTAAGAAAGAGCTCAGGGGGCTTCATGATGGCCTGTGAATAGGGGGAGCATACGATTTATCTTCCAAACTGGGACCCTTTCGAGATTAGAAAGAAGTGCTATTAACAACTGTGGGGCACAACAGGCCTAAAGCAGGACTGTCAGACCATCTGAGACGCGTGGTCTCCGTATCTATCCAGCCCAGACCTGGAAAAGCTTCAGAAATTAGAGCTCATCTCTTCACAGAGAAATGTGGAACATAATAAAGTGTACACCTCTTTAATGAAAGAACAGACGGCTTGGAGCACTGTTACCTAGGCTCTCTGTCTTTGAGTTTACCTTAGTTTCACCGGTTTCTTAATGTGTATTTATAGTGTATATTAATATAAATGGGCTCTGAGCTTCTTGGGGTAAAGCACAAAACTCTTCATCTACAATAATTTAATCACATCAGTAACATTATAATTGTGTCATATAGAAAGATGATGCATCTGCAACAAGCGTCACCCCAGTTTAACCCATCTATTGCCAAGTTTGAAAACCCTATTGCAGGAAAGACAGGCACAGGGCGTTTTTCAACAAGCAGTGGCAGGTAAACATGTCCTCTCTTCACCAGGCTGCCATTGAGAAGTAACTGGCATTGCCCTTTACTTCATGGATTGGAAATCTATCCAGCTTTGGCCATTAACTGCCAATTCTGTACGTATAGTGACAGCCCCAACCATATGCAGAGCAGAATGGGGTGTGAAGAAAATAAGTGTGGTATAAGGAAATTAAAGGCATATAGGAAGGAAGGAAGTAAAGACAGAGGGGAAGGAAGAGGGGAAAAGAGAAAGGGGAGGAAAGAGAAGGAGAAAATAAGGAAAAAAGAAGTTGAAAACTGAAATGAGATTGAAACTCAAGTGGTGCATATTCTTCCAGAAAATATTTGACTCCGATTTTTACTGCTTTTTATTATCTCTTTGGTAATTATGTTAGAACAGAATATCATAAAACTGAAAGAAAACTAAAAGATCATCTGAAATAACTCAGACACAAATTGTAACCTGCCCAGAAACACAAAGCTAATCAGTGGCAAAGTTAGTTCTGAAACCCATGTCTCCTGACTCTTGAGTTCAATGTTTTATTTATAAAAGAGTATTTTGCAGTTATTTTTATAATGTGTTAATGTTTATCTTAGAAAACAGCAAATTAGAGTTGGCAATGAAATTCTGATTACAATATAAATACAATACTTGCCACTAAAGCATAGTTGCTTCTGAAATATTCACTTGCTTCTTCTGTTTCCCAGTCTTTAATTTTAATAAATCTTTTACTTATTTTTATATAAACAATATAAATTCAACTACTCAGTAAATAGTTGGTTGAATAAATGGCAGTACCACTGTGGGGTTTATTCAACTGTGATTTTTCAAATTAAAATTACATAGAGGAAACACAAAATCTGACTCACAGTAGGCAAAGCCAAATAGGAGTCAAATGAATTATTTAGTCTGTGTGATTTGCCTTGTATCTTCGATATAGCCATGGTAATTGGCAATAGCTGAAAAACCTTATTTTTGCATGTATGCCCATAACAACCAAGTACTACTAAACGAAATGGAATGACCAAATATTTCTTTGCTAAAGCTAATCTGGATAGACTCTGTAAAACCAAAATGCTATTAAATAAATAATTAAAAGTTCTTTCTGAGTTGCTTATACCTGAGTAATGTAACTCTTCTATTAAAAATGGACCTCCTATTTACATTATTATTTGTTTACTCTTTTCTATATGCTTTTTGAATATGTGATGTGCCACGTGTGTATATTCACCAGGAGAACCAGACCTTGTGCATTGTAAATGAGTTATCGATGGCAATTCTGTCTTGGGTCTATTGAGACGTCCGGACATAAAGAGTATCCTAATATATGTGTCAACAATTCTAAACTGGAAATGTTGGCAGAAAGGACGAACCTGTGGATGGTGGTGTTAAAACCTTCATAAACGTCAACATGATCGGGAGAGAGTATCATTGCACAGAAACTCTCCTTTTTCACAAAGTTTACATTTTTAGTGACTTTTATCATCTCATTTGCCCACACTGCTAATGGAGCAATACTTATCAAGGAAGCCTTTTGTCCAAGACTGCATGGTAAGTGCAACTAAGTCAAAGAAATATGAATTGTGGTCACTGTCCTCGAGGAACTGTCTTTCCATGCAAATAAAACACAGGCGTAATATATTATGTAACGATACAAAACAGTATATGCTGAATGTTGAAATGAGAGCTGGAGGAGCCCATAAATAATCGAGGAATGACATTAGTCTGAACAAAAGCTGGACTTAAACTGAGAGTAACTGAGGAAAGGATTGTAAGCAGGGAGATCACGAGGTGGGACAAACAGAGGCAGCTTCAAAGCGCCATTGCCAAACCAATCTGGTTGAGCAAAACCTGCTGGAGGAAAGGAGATAGGGACAAAGTTTAAGAGATAACTGGAGGGAAGTGGGTGTGGCTCAGAGGATAGAGCCCCCGTTTACCATATGGGAGGCCC
>JAQZBX010102138.1:0-11192 GCA_029593785.1 Cabassous unicinctus | reverse complement strand
ACCTGCATCAGCCCACCACACCGCTCAGGCCGGCGTGCCCTCACAAGGAGGCCTCGGGACGCGAACCCGGGCCTCCCATATGGTAAACGGGGGCTCTATCCACTGAGCCACACCCGCTTCCCGGTTAAGGGCTTCTGAGTGAACGGGCCACGCAGGTCCCAGGTGACAGTCCAAGGCAGAGCGAGCAAGGATTGCTCCGGCTTGGGGCTCCCTCGAGCAGCGGGACGCTGACGGGGGCTGCCGAGCTCCCGGTCTGGATTTCTCTGGCGTGGGATAAGCCCGTCTCCGCTCAGCACCTTCTGAGCGTCAGAAGTCTGTGGTGGTGGCCATGGTGGGGGGTGGGGGCAACTCCCAGGTCATCTGAGACCCTCCGGGCCGCCCCTTTCCTCTCTGTGGCTAATCTCGCACCTCCCATTCCTCATTTCAGCTCAGCCAGCAGATCTCCTGAAGGTTCTAGATTTTCACAATTTGCCTGATGGGATAACGAAGACGACAGGTTTCTGCGCCACTCGACGCTCTTCCAAAGGCCCAGATGTTGCTTACAGAGTCACAAAAGACGCGCAGCTCAGCGCGCCCACCAAGCAGCTGTATCCTGGTAAGGGACGCGGGTTTACCACCCGGGGTGGGGTCGGGCGGGCTGTGCATTCCCAGTGTGCCGCCTCCAGCTGGGGCGCGGGGCCCGAAGCCCGCGTGACGGGAGACTTGCGCTCGGTTTGCCAGGCACCCTTCCCAGCAGCCGCCACGCCACGCCCCCAGGGGCGGGTGTGTGAGGCCTCACCTGTGCCCGTGGCTGCTCCGAGGAGGTGCAGCTCCAGGCCGGGTGGGCAGCCAGGATTCCGAAGGTACAAAGGAGGTGGTGGCTTGCAGGTGACGAGGCTCTGAGAAACCTCGGGGGCGTGGGAGGGGAAGCACTTCCAGACGGGAGCTTAATTGAGGGCAGCGAGGGGAAGAGGCCCATGACTCAAAGATTATGAATCCCTGCAAGAGGGTGAGAGGCTTTTAGTGAGAACTGATAGCCAGGCGCCGGGCGTTTGCTGTTAATTATACACCCAGAGTGGCAGGAAGCCACATAAGCTGCTAAGATGCGGCCCAGTTGTCCCTGTCACCTGGCCTTGGGTCAGTGGAGGACACCCCGGCACCTCACAGGTGAGTTAAACCCTCTGGGCTTATCTGGACATGCGTAAATAAGGCTGATAAGCCGGGGATGGATGACCTGTCCGCCCTCCTCGGGGCTTGTGGCTTGGCCTGAAACGAGCTCCTCTTTCTGACTCAGATAAGAAAGGAACCAGGGCACCTCGGACAGGTAAACTCACCTGCTGAATGTTTCATTATTAGCAGAAGCACGTGCACCAGCTTTAGTGAGCAGCCGGTGACCCTGGCCTAGGACCCAGGGCAGGCTCTGGACACGTTGCGTCTGTTACTCCCACGTCTCCGCCGGGCCCCTGAAGGACACGCTGTCTTACCGCCTGCGTTTGCTTCCTCTGACCCTTCCGCCCCGACTCCTTTGTCTGTTTCCTCTGCCCCCCTTTAAACCGGGTGTGACGTCTAGGAGTCGGAGGGGGCGACGCAAGCTTGGTGCGCTCGCTCAGAGGCCCTCGGGCCCTGCCTCGTAGCTCTGCAGAGGGTGAGGGCAGCCGAGGACCCTGCGTGAGCCGAGGTCTCTTCAAGAGCCCCCTTTGTGCTGCCTCGTCGCTGGGTGGGCCGCGGCCACCCAGCCTGGGGATGTCGCTGTCTTGTTTCCGTGGCACGCCGAGAGCCACGTGACACGGTCTTCCCTCACACCCCGCTGCGGGGATTTCATTCTCCCTTGCATCTGGTGGCATGTTTCTTAACCTTTCGGGGGGACCACCCCTTCTAGAATCACCTACCGGGTGCTCATTTGCATGTTTGCTCAGTTTTCCTGCTTTTCTGCCCCGTGGACTCAGGCTGAGAATTCCCGCTCTAGAGAAACGAGACCTCCTTTGCTCTGAGCTTATTCTAGAAGGTCCTCGGAGCAACTTGTGCATGATGTTGTCACACCCAAAGGCCCTCTTGGAGTTTCTTGAGGGAAGAAATATTGTCGGGTCTCAGGCATGTGGGCTCATTTTTGGGAAATCTAGTATGAGCCTTTGAAGAGTAAGATAAGGGATTTTTAAAGCACGGGATTATTTTTTCCCAATCTCTCACATTAGTAACTTGATGAGATGCTCAAAGAGTTGCTACTGCTCTTACCAGGCCTCCCACTGATTAGCTCAGCCTAGTCGAATGGGTCTGCATAACGGCTGCCTCGCCGGTGACAAGTAAAGCTGGAGGCAGCTTTGGAAGAATTTGGGAGTTTCTGCAGGTTCCAAAGTGTTGACTTGGGAAAAACTGTTAAAGGAACATTCTCCTAGATCAACGCCCTGTGATTTTGTGTTTCTCAGAGCTGACGAAACGACACGGCTTTTTTGAAATTGATAAGAAATTTACTTGAATCTGCGTGGAACACTGACTTTTCCACTTGGCTGTCATGTTCCTCTCTCTCGTCACCTCTCCCCTTTTGTGCTCTCGCTCCCCTCTGGACCCCTCGCAGGGGTGGGCCCTCAAAGGCCCATTTTAAGTTTTCCAAGAGGAGAGCTCTCGGGTCGTGCAGCTCAAACCATAAGAAGATAACTGGCTGTTTCTGTAGAAGCAAGACGGCCAGAGAGCGGCTGCTGCACTAGTTCAGTCTAACGGGGGCCGGGGGGGTGGTCCTGCCTGTTTCTCGAGGGGTGGCAGAGAATCCAGAAGCCCGGACTGCTTGAGCGCCGGGGAAAGAGTGGCATGGCCAGCTTGGCCGGAACCAGGCCTGGGCTGCGGTGACGTGAGTTGGGCAGCGATGCCTGTATCCGTCTCTTGAGCTTGGAGTGCAGCCCGAGTCCAGGTGGCCGGATCCTTTCCCAAGGGGCTACCTGGGGATGGCTTTGCAGACCGAGGACGTCCGGGTCACTGTGGAGGCCCAGTGGCCTCACCTGAGCAGATGCCCGTGGGCCTTGGCCTGCATGTGGTCCTCTGCCTCCCAGGCCAGGCCCAAGCTGACCCACGTTATTCAGCGGCTGTGTGGAAAGCACCCACAGTCTAGGCATGAAACAGCCGGCACAAATTCCAGCCTCCTCTCAATTGGGCAAATCCAGCTCCAGGACTGGAGATTCGCCACTGAAGCAGCCCCTCCTCCCCCAAGGAGGTGCAAAAGCCATGTCGCCGTTTCTGCCACTTTCGGGCAGGACCTCACCTGTGTTCCACCTGAATCCAAGAGATTGTTGGAGTCCCCAAGACTCTGGGTCCTGAGGTCAAGCTGTAGACTTGAAGCCACAGCTTTTCCCTGATGGCCGTGTGGGGTGGAATCGACTCACGGAAGCTGGAAGCCTCGAAGGAGGATGCGCGGCCCAAAGCAGGCCTGCGAGGCTGGGGTGGTGGTGGAGCGCCCGGGGAGGGCTGTGATGGGCTTGCTGTGGGGGTCCCTGCTCTTTGCCTGCAGTGGGGACGTCGTGTCTAGGTAAGACTGACCTGAGACCCCAGAAGAAGCCGAGTGCCAGAGAGGCCAGTGTTTCTCACAAAGCTGCTGGCACTTCCTGTGGACCCCGTGCCTGCGCTGAAGCTCCTGGGGGCGCCAGGTCAACTTGGACAGCTCAGACTGGGCAGCCTGGGACACCCCGGGGTCCTCACTGTCCCCCCGAAGACCACCCGAGCACAGCGACCTCCCTGCTGTGTCTCTGCTCGGACCCCTGCAGCCGGGGGACACAGGCCCACTCTGAGCCTTCACTCCTCTGGTCCACACCCCGCATCCTCTCTGTTCCCCACCGAGGCCTGGAGTCCCCTCTCCGCCTTGCCCTCCCTCTGGTAATCTGCTTGTCAACATCCTCTTCACGCTGGCCCCACCCCCTTTGCCAGCACCTTCTTCTTTGCCTCAGGCCTTCCCGTCACGGCAGGGTCCAGGGATTAGCCTCCGTGCCTGTCCCTTTCCTGCTGTGCCCGGAGCCCCGCAAGCCGGAAGCCTGGGCCGTAGCAGGGACTTGTCACTGTTGATCACTTGGACGAGCCCCTGACCCCTTGACTTCGTATAGTTCAGTTTGAACTGAATCAAATGCCGTTATTAAGCTCCTACTGTATACTAAAGTGCTCCAGGGCTTCGGGCCCCCCGAAGTCAAAAGGAGCTCACCTAAGGAAGTAACTGGGCCCCTCGCCGAGCCCACCCACAGTTGTGACTTTTCTGAGAAACAGAATATGAAGTGCTGGACACAGACGCGCTCTCCCCGACTGCCCAGACAGAGCAGATTATTAAGTGTGTCAGCGCCCCTCTTCCTGTCGGTGACAAAACGGGCCATCTCTAAAGTGACAATAAATCCATTGTTATTTTGCCAGGAGATAGATTAATGTTTAGCATAATTTATCTTTTTAGGTTATCTGAGCTGAGAAAATTTGTTACCATAGAGATTTTAAAAATTGAGAAACAGCCTTTTAATGAGCTGCTGGCAAGAGTTGGCGCTTATCGGCCCCAAGCCGCCTATCACGTTGGGAAGGCGGATGCTCTCCTTTCCCATTCTTTTCATTATTTAGGACAGAATAATGACTGGAAGGGTGGGACGGGCGGCTGGTGACCTGCGAATGGGACTCGCACCCTAGTTGCACCGTCCACCCTGGTGGGGACGGTGGCCTTGGAGGTGCTCGAGGTCAGAGACACCCCCACCCCGAGGCCACCAGTGCCCGCTCTCTCGCAGGACCACTGGGGACCACCGAGAGCGGCTGGCCTTGCTGGCCAGGGTGTCCCCCTGTAGCTGTGCCATAGGGGTATCCGCGGCGGCCGTGATCTCCAAAATTCCCTGCCTCGTCCCGCATTTGAAGGGACAGCGTGAAACTGCGTGAAAATGGCAGCTTCACAGCCTCCTTTCCCAAACGGCTCCCGCCCGGGAGTGGACGGGCAACCTGAGCAGGCCTCCCGGTCAAACCCCCCTTTCCTCCCAGGTGGCTGCTGTCACCTGCCATTGGGCAGCCCCCCAGGGGCGGGGGGTGGGGGCTTTGGGCCAGGGACCCCTGTGGCCCAGTGCGCAGAGCAGAGCAGACAGACCCCATGCCCAGCGCGACGCCCCCTGGCCAGGAACCTCAGGCTTTCCCAGCCAGCACGCTGCGGGAGGGATTTAGGGCCCCGCAGGGTGGGTTTCCCAGCCTGCCAATGTCACGGCCTTGGGATCGCACGTGGCTCTCTGTGCTGCCTTTGGGGTTGTGGGTTCGACTGTCGGAAGCAGCCATGAGCTCCTCTCTTTATTTGGGCCCTGAGACCTCTCCCCTTGCCGCGTCCTGCAGAGGACAGACAGGCGGCCGCGGGTGGCTTTCCCTCCACCCCATTGGCAGTCTTAGCCTGCACGTCAGCCTGATGGTCTTTGACGTCCCCTTCTCCCCAACACGGCACCCCCCAACTCTCCCTGCTAGAGCATCTGCCAGCAGGAGAGGCTGCACTGTGCTTCCGTCAGCAGAGGGCACTTATGGATAGCGTCCTTGGTGGAAGCCATCTGCAGAGCGCAGCTCCGCACCCAGCAGGGGCTAACGGCTTTCTGGGTCCGTCTGGTCGACCTTGTTACACCCTAATGAAGGGGAGGCTCTGACAGGGGATGGTTTTCTTACTCGTGCCCCTAAGCCCGATCGCAGCCGCCTGGCATTAGTGAGCCGAGCGGCTGGGGCAGCCCCTGGCTTGCCGTCAGTCTGTCCTTGCTGACACCACTTGGGGATGCCACTCCTGGCCAGTTCTGAGAAGCACATCGACTTGGGCTGAGCGTTTCTGGCTGACTCAACTGCGCATCGATTAGCCGCCTGCTGCCCGGCAGCCACCGGGCGCTTGGAGAATTGCAGATTGCACGTGGTGGAGGATTGCTGACTTTGCCCTCAGGATCGATACGGAGGAGGGGTCCAGGCCTCCTGCCACAGCCGTGGATGAAGGGCGAGCATGCTGAGGAGTCTGGGGCAGCTCAGAGCAGGCTTGGCGCACCGGGCGGGGCCGGCTCGGGGCTGGCCTGTGCTGTAAGGGACGTTCTCTCCCATCAGCATGCCAGGTCTGGTGGCATTGAAATCTTTTGGTCTCCTTCTACTTCTCCTTTCCTGCATGTAAACAAGGAAATGTTAAAAAAATATAGTTCTGGTAAAGGTCCCACACCTGTCCCAACCCCCCTCCTCCCCACCCGTTACCCCTTCAGTGGATGTTGAATGAGACACGTTCTGCTAGGCGCAGTTTTAGGCACTGTGGAAGATACAATGATGCACCAAAAGCAGGCAGCTCACATTCCAGAAGGTTCTAATTGGGATTTATGCACAGATGTATTGAGGAGAGGAACGAGAAGAGGGTGCTGGGGTCCCCAGATGGAAGGACCAATGGGGTTTCCTAGAGGACTGCATTTGAGCTGAGCCTTGAAGGAGCAGGCTCAGAGGCGGGGCAATAGGGAAGGGCAGATGTGCAGCCATGCCTGTGTGGCCCCATCTGCAGCGGACGCCGCCAGGTCCCTGAGTTGGTTTCTGGCCGGGCTGAGCGCCAGGCACAATGGAGGCGTCCCGTGGCCCGCTGACCTTTGTCCTCTGTTCCAGCGTCTGCGTTTCCCGAGGACTTCTCCATCCTCACCACTGTGAAAGCCAAGAAAGGCAGCCAGGCCTTCCTGGTCTCCATCTACAACGAGCAGGGCATCCAGCAGATCGGCCTGGAGCTGGGCCGCTCGCCCGTCTTCCTCTACGAGGACCACATGGGGAAACCCGGCCCCGAAGACTACCCCCTGTTCAGGGGCGTCAACCTGTCGGATGGCAAGTAAGTGGGCACTGATTGCTGCCCAGGCCTCCTCCCACTGGAGGGACGGAGCAGGGCGCCAGACAGCACTGTGTGGGGAGCATTGGGCTGGGAGTCCTGGGACCTGGATTCTGGCCTCAGCTCATCCCCTGTGGCTTCAGGTAGGCCCTTCTTCTCCCTGGCCTCCAATTCCCCCCTGTAAAATGCACTCAAGTACATTGAATATTAGTCTGTTGTATCAGAGGGGGCGTAGGAGGTTGTGTAGATTTACCCAACTTGTTCCAGAAAGGATTTAAGCCATCTTTCAAGGATACAGCAATGCCAATGTGCAAGTGAATGTTAAAAGAAGGCAGCGCTTGGCAGAATTCTCTGCTGGGCACACACCTAAATGCAGATGATGTGAGTCGCCTCTTCCGTGGCTAGCACGTCTGAGGTCAAGCGTGATGTTCTTGGAAGGCCTCCAAGACTTGATCCTTGAGTTCCTTGTTAATTAAGAGTTTCAGACAGATCTATCGATTCTGCCTTTTCCCTTGAAAACGCAGCTTGTTGTTGGTGGCCCAGATGTATGTGGGAGAGAGTACCATCTTGCTAATGTCCAATCGGGACGGCCACCTCCGTCTTTCCGTGATGGCTGTGACAGCTGTCACTGATGAGCCCGCCGCGGGCGCCGCAGCCCGCAAGGTCACACGCACGCTCGCTGAGCCTTCTCGCGAGCCGACTGCATTCAGACAAGTGTCCCCAGTTCAGCGATGAGAAATCTGAGGTTTAGAGACCACGCGATGACACGTGGCGGAGCTGGGGCACGACCCCGTGCTTGTCCAACTCCAGAGGTGGAGCTGCCCGCTGTTCTGCCCCACCACGCCAGTGCAGGAAATAGGAATTCTTTCTCGTGTCTTGAGTAATTTGGAGCAAAACCATGTGTGTTGGCAGTTGGAGACGCCAGCACCCCCTGCATCTGCCCGGGCTCTCTGTCCCTCTGCAGGTGGCACAGAATCGCTCTCAGCGTCCACAAGAAAAACGTCACCTTGGTCCTGGACTGTGTAAAGAAGATCACGAAATTCCTGGACCGCAGCAGCCACCCCATCGTCGACGTCAACGGCATCATCGTGTTTGGTACCAGGATTCTGGACGAGGAAGTGTTTGAGGTGAGCGGGAGGGGGCGGGAGGCCCAGGTGCCCACCTGGGGTAGACGCCCCGCGAGGGTTCGCTTCCTTGTACAGAGGCTCCCATGAAGGCCCGTCTCCTCTTTCGGGGACCAGGTGGCCACGCAGACGCAGTGTCGGAGCCGCTGCTGCTGTCAGAAGGGATGTGCGTGGCCCGCGGTAGTGGAGGCCACGTGCGGAGAGCGGGGCGCCCCTGTCCAGAGGCCCTGTCCAGAGGGAAGGACGGGCACCTGGGGAGCCTTGTAGAAATATACCAACCGCCTCCAGGCGGTCCTGGGAGGATGGGGAAGGCAGAGCTTCCCAGTGAATGGAAGCTTCCGGAAGGCATCTGCTGACTTGGCGAAGAGATGTTCTAACTCAGCGGTGTACAGGTTGTGTCTGTCCCGGAGCCCTCTCTGGGAAATGCCTCAGAGATTGGGGAGCGGGAGGCTGAGCAATGCGGGCCCAGGCACCCCCATTTTGACCTGCAGGGTCCTGCTTTCTCTCCTTGATAGATGGGGTTCAGCTTAAGCTGGTGTGGGAAAGTGCTGTCCCACTGCCAGAAAGCAGTTTGAGAGCCTCTGCAGTTGATGGGTGATCCCCGGTTGCTCCTGGATGGAAGGCACTGGAATCACTAAGGAGCCTTTAAGAATTCAGGTTCTGAGGCCCTGCCTCCAAAGGTGCTGGGGCCCCAGGCCAGTGGCAGGCCCTGGGATCTGTATTTCTGGAAGGTGTTCAGGTGGTGTGCTCCCTCCAGCCGGGACCATCTGCTGGGTTTCCTTTTCTTTCATATAATTGGGCTTTTCTGGAAGATTTCGTTGGAACCAAGGGCTCCATGGCTAAAGTGTGTTTGGAAACCGCTAGCCTCGATGACTTTGGCAGGCTGGCCCAGCTCTCAGGTTTTAGTTTTGGTGTCCCCAGGGACAGAGGGACGGCAGCACTTCCTCAAAGGGAGTCCCCCAGAGGCAGAAGGAGCTCCCGGGAATGCCTCACCTACCCAGCCGTGCTTGGGTCGGACGGCTCCCAGCGATTTCCCACCACTGGCCGATGGTCTCTCACCTGAGGCAGGGTCCCTGGGTCCATGCATCTCTGCGGTGCCCAGGGTCCCCCCAAGAAGGACCTCTGGCTTCACGTCTGACTTTGACCCTAGGGACAAATACCTCGTGCTTACTCCATTTCTGTTTAATGATAGCAACGCCCCTGGGTGGAGAAGAGGGCGCTCTGAGCAGGTGAGAAGAGTGTGATTCCCGAGCCTCCCCGTCCTGTAAGGTATATCGGGAACAGGAACTGGAACCACGTGGAACAGGTGTGGCTGCTCCGCTGACCGGGGCACCGGCCCCTGGTGCTGCACGCTCGGCTCTCTTGCGCGAGCTGGTTTGGGGCCTCGGACAGGCTGGGCTACCATTTCTACATCTCTGCTGCTCCACCTGTAAAATGGGATAATGAATGTACCCACCTCTGAGCTGGGGCCACAGTGACGTGAGGTCAAATGCAGCTAGTCACCGGCAGGCTGCCTCTCGTGACGTAGGCGCCTCGTAGAGGCCTTGCATCGTTCCTGATAGCAGTCCTGCATCCAAGCAGGTGGAAGGGGGGACACGGCTTGGGTGGCCCAGCGTGGACACAAAGGAAAGACCCAACAGCCACGTGCAGGGCAAATGGTGTGGGACCTGCTGGGGGAAACTGGGGGCGAGTGTGGGAAGGGGGCTGCAGATCCCTTCTGCTCAGGGGCCCCGGGAAGCTGCAGCCCCAGGGTGCAGCAGGCTGAGGCGAGTGCTCGGACGCTGCTGGCGCTGCCGAAGTCTGCAGCAGTTACAGAGACGCACCCTCTGAGCGCACTTCTGCCCAGACTTGCCCAGAGACGCAGGGCAGCCGGGTTGTCCCCTGTCCAGTGGGAGGCAGCTTCAGGCTCTTCTGGGGAGCAGGGGTTAGGAGCTTGGGGGCGGCGCATGGAATGGGTTGTCGGGTCTCCCCTCATGCTGGTGGGCGGGTCTGGGTGAAGCCCAGGAGCTTGGTGAGCTGCCGGAGGAGGACGGCGCTGGCCTGACCAGGTTGTTGGGGCTCCCCTGGGCTCAAGTCAGCGAGCGCTCGGCTGGGGGAGCCACTGGGTCCCTGGGGCCAGGGCTGCCTCTCCCGCCCTCCCTTTTTCCTTCAGTCCAGGGCTCTGAAAGCAGCATTGAGAAGGCGGCTGCAGATTCATTTATTGTGCTCCAGTTTCCCTGTGCTGAGCCAAACCTCTGTTATATCTAGCGTCTTTCGTGTGATCACCGTGAACCTTTTGTTGTAAAGATTTGGGATTAATGCCTTTTCTGTCTGGAAAAAAATGAGGATCCTGACACAAATACTGCTTCCTGGTTTTCTAACTGAGCAGGAAAGGTGATTTTCCCGTCAATGCAGATATATCAAGAACCACCTGCCCGGGAGGTTTCAAGCAGTCAGTGGTCAGGAGGACTGGGTTCGAATCTCCCCGCTCCCCCTCTTCCTAGCTGTGTGATCTTGGTCAAGTTGCCTAACCTTTTTGAAAAATGGCCAAAATAATAGTCCCTACCCCATTTTTGTGTGTGCAAAGCATATGTGAGAAAGAACCCACACACAAATGCATAAGTGGCACACACTGCGTGTCCCACAACTTATTATTAAAGAATGAGAATCACTTTGAATTTTCAGAATGAAAGAACCTCGAATTTGATAGCCGTGGTTTTCCTTCTCTGGCTTGTCCTCCCAACAGATGGTGTAAGTTTTACTCTGCAGCTGAAGGCAGCAGACTTTTGTTTGCAATCCGAGGTCACAGATCCATTCAGAATCTGATGTCCTGGTGAGCCGCGGGTCCCTCTCGTGGAATTCCATGCGCACGAGGGAGTCTCGGCCGTGCTTGCTGCAGCACCTGTTGGGAGTGAGGGAGTTTTGTTAGCCACAGTTAGCCAAATGGGCGGAAGGAGGTGTTTTCCCAGCCCTGGGGTTTCCTGGCTGCCACGTGCATTCACGTTCGACGCGGGACTTTCTCAGTGAAGGCCAGCAGATCAGTGGTGCCTCCAGCGGCCTGAGAGCCTCTTTTCCCTCTGTAAGAGTGTGACGAATAAGTTGAGTGGGTCGGCCTCACCTTCCCAGACACCCTCTGTCTTGCTGTAGGGGAAACAGAACTTTCATTTCTTTGAAAATTAAAGTGATCTAACTCTTTAGCTTCCGGCCGATTCTAAACGATGAATCTTCCCTTTCTAACCCCTGGGCTGCCCTAGAAGGCTCCTGAAAAGGAAGGGCCAGCATCATTTCAAAGTGTTTCTGCGGCAGCCACT
>JAQZBX010102137.1:0-11188 GCA_029593785.1 Cabassous unicinctus | reverse complement strand
CATCTCCAGTAGGAATGAAATAATTGGGAAACTCATTGGAGTTTGAGGAGTTAGCCAATTTGAAGAACTAATTTTTCATTTTCCATAATAGTCAGTAGTTAATACTAAAAACAATTATATTTACTTATTGGCAAGGTGCAGGTATATTACGAAAGAACCACATGAGAATTAAAGGTGCTTGCTTCTGTGGAAATTAGGAATGGAAATGGTATTGCTGGTTCTTATAACTAGCTTTGTAGAACTTTTATTTAAAACTAGGTAATGTATAATTTTTTGAAAAGGGAAATTTAAGTTTTTCAAAAGCATGTAATAAGTAGTAATATTTGCTATGTTTATGCTTGGCTTGGCTTCTTGAAATTGAACAGAAATGCTCTTCCTTCTCAGAGGGCTGGTTTTCAGTTACACCCGAGAAGATAGCTGAACACATTGCTGGCCGTGTCAGCCAATCCTTCAAATGCGACATTGTCGTGGATGCATTCTGTGGAGTTGGAGGAAATACCATTCAGTTTGCCTTAACAGGAAAGAGAGGTAATTAGCCATTAATAGAAAAGAGCTATTTTATTTTCTATTCATTCAATAAATGTTTCACTTTACCTCAGCCTACGTTTGCTATCATTCATAATTTAGTATGATAATAGCTAACCTATTTAACAGATACTGTTGTAAGTGCTTTGCCTATATTAACTTTTTAATCTTCAACAATCTTGGGAAGTGTGTTTCTGACTATCCCCATTTTACAGATAAACTGAGATGTAAAGAGATTAATTTGCCCAAGATTACACAGACACAGTTGCCAGCTGGTGGCGCCATTCTGTAAAGCCAAAAATACTGAGATGGGAGAGTGTTCTATAAAAAGGGAGCCTTAGCGTTGTTACTCATTACCTTTATGACTTTGGACATCGTGAAACCTTAATTTGCCTCCTGAAAAGGGAGTCATTGAATTGAGATAACTTTTGTGTTATCGTTCAGCTTTAATGTTCTACGACTCTAAACATCTTTTAAATATTACACTGTCCTCATGGTTTCACATTTGCTCACCTTATCTAGAAGCCCATGATGACTGTCTAGGGATGAGAAAGACCATCTCTATTAATCGGTATCTGCTGGTAACTGCCAAGTAGGTAGTTCCTGTGGAAAACGTAAGAAATTGAACAGTTCACCCAAATTGTCATGGCTGAGAAGTGAAGCCACGGTTTTCACTCAGTTTTTTCTTCTTCTGATATTCCTGTAATTTCTAAATTCATTTTAAAATGTAGTATAATTTGATATTTTAGAGGCATCCATTGTTAGCAAGTCATACTCTGTAGAGGCTTACCTTTTTTTTTTTTTCAATATCTTCATATTCAGCATAGCAATGATAATTTTCCATTTCAGCAGATTTCAACTGACTCATTAATTTATATAAATTTGTTAATGTTATCTAGGAAGGTATGATTCTGAAAAGCATAATTTACAGGCTAGAAAACGTTGAAGTGAAAACACTGATTTCAGAACCGTGTTGATGAACTGTGACCCCTATTCAATTACTCCTATGCTCCAGGGCCTGGCATTAGCTAACTTGATTTGGTTTCCTAACTGCATGGATAAAAGTTGTTTTCATCTTTACCAGAATGGTAATTTCCTTGGTTCCCCTGAATTCACTCTTTGCCTTTGCCAGATAAGCCATTCCTGTAAGCCCATATCAATCACAGATTAGTTTTTATTGCCTGAAAAATGACTTTTCCTCAAAAGTTGGAAACTGTTTTCATTTTGGCATTGTATCATAACATGACAATTAAAATACTTACCCTCATTATTGCTAATTAAAAACTTTTCCCAATACCCTGCCATGATGACTTGAAATACAGTCAGCATTGACAATTTTTGGCAGTCTCTATGGAGACTAAACATTTTCAATTTAAATAAAAGGACTCTTTCTTGACTTTTCTAAGTGGTAAAGCTGTAAGAAGTAGTAGGTAGGAGTGGTAATAGTTAAGAAGTGTGAAGGATTTGTAAATGGAAGGTAGTATTTTGGGGATATGTCTTTTTCTGCCTAGTAAACCAGGTACTTTATTGTTCAAGCTTTCGTTGCATTTTTTTTGCTCCTTCACCCTATTTTCTTTGCTAAATCTCTAATATTACCTATTCTGCCTTTGCCACATTAGCATTTGAGATTTTTCTCCCCTTTGGAAATTTCTCCGTAAGGTCTTTGCCTGCTGTTTCCCTACCCCTTCAGCCACTCTGCCTTAACCCCTTCTGCTCACAGTCACTAACTCATGCTCAGATAACATCTCAATCTAGTCAACTCCCACTCTATGACGTCAGTCTGATTTGCATAAGATTACCCAGCACCCCAAGCGACTGTTATTCTCCTGTTTCCAAAATCTGAATATTCTTCACAAGATTGATCCAACAACAAGAAATCTCCTATGAAGACCGTCGCTTAACATAACTGCTGCAGTGAGAACGTAACATATCCACGGATATGGTAGTTTCTCACACTCATTGTAAAAACTGTTGTCATCCATGGGGAAGCTGGGTGAGCAATTTTTGTTTCCAGCTTTGCGCAGTGGCAATATCGTAGCCAATGAGGTTTATCCGAGGCGCAATTATTGCTAATTGAAAACTTTTCCCAATACCCCGCCATGACGACTTGAAATATAGTCAGCTTTGGCAATTTTTGACAGTCTCTATGGAGACTGAGTTTTCTATTGTTGAAAAAAAATCTTAAGTAGTGTTTTCTGCATGGTATTTGAAGAAACAAAAATCCTAAGAGATACTGTAAAAAGGGATTGTACTATGTTGGTATAGCATGTACGGTTTAAGTCAGCTTTAAGCTTTTTGAGTTTTATGGCTAAACTTTTGAGGTAAGTTAATATCCTTTTTCTAGAAAACTTAATGAAAATGTTATGTGTCAAAGGACTGTAATGTGTACGACTTGCTTTCAAATGTTCAGGGAAAGGGTAGATAAGAATAATTAAGGCAAAGGTGGTGAAATGCTAAAAGTGGTAGATGTGGGTATGGGGCAGTATGTTGTAGTTTCCTGTATATGGTTTGTTGTTTTAACTGTCCTGTAAGTTTGAAAGTATTTCAAAATAAAAGGTTAAAAATAAAAATTAAGAAAAATACTCTCTGATAAAGCAGCAAATAGGTGTGGAAAATTTCTCGAAGTATTTATGGAAAGTCATTGTTGCCAAGGCTTTCTGTAGCCTGGTGTGCATTTGGTAAGTTAGGAAGATTCCTAATGTGGATCATAGGGTAAAGGGAAACTCCTACCCATAGCCCCATAGGGTCTTCTAATTGCAAACACTTATAGGTTGCCAGCCTGGGGTGACAGCTAACAGCGCTGTACACTTTCCCAATGCTGCCAAGATCTGGATTCTGCCTTGCCAGAACTGGAAACTCAGGAACCCTCCAGTATGTTCAGTGCAGTGGTGTCCAGTGACCTGCTCCCCAAACCAGAAGCAGAGCTCTAAGAATGCTGTTAATATAAACTCTCCCTCCTGTAGTTGAGTTGACACATTATGGTAGGAAATTCACAACAGTTAAAGTATAATTGTGCACATAATATATATATATACACACACATGCACATAATCTATTATACTTTATTACAGATATATATAGATACAGATATATATACCTGTATGAGAAAATGATATTATCTGTAATTGACATTATCCCTTTGTGCCAGACTTATTTCCACCCAGATAGTTGTTCTCTGTGCTACACTGAACTTGAATGGTTAGAAATTCTGCAGAGTTTTATATTTTGATGTTGTTGTTAGAGATCTTTTTCCCCCCTATTTCAGTAGTTCACACTCTTGTCCTGCCCAGTAGAACTTTCTGTAATGCTAGAAATGATCTAGATCTCTGCTGTCCATTATGATAGCCACTAGCCACATGTATCTGTTGAGCACTTGAAATGTGGCTAGTGACTGGGAATTTATACCTTTAATATCATTTAATTTCAGTCACTTTCAATTTAATAGTTATCTGTGGCTAGTGGCTACCATTGTTGGTCAGTGCGGTTCATGCAGTATCACCAGACGTTTGTCAACATTTAATTTATAAATGTGATAGGCTGAGTGCTTACATTCTGTCAAGTCTAAACAAAACCTGCCTCCAAGAAGTACAGATGAGAACATGAGGATTAACTGGATAGACTTGATGTTAAAAGTAATTTGTTTTGAATTTCTGGTGTTGTCAGCACATCTGTACATCTGTCTCTATAAATGTAGCAGATTGAGTAGCTGACAAGATTTTTTCTCTTATAAATATGAACGAGTTTATTTAGAACAGGAAAAATCAGCATTATAAATCCATGATCTTGCAACATAAAGTTGGTGCTTGTGTTCATTGTCCAAGTGATTTATTTATTTATTTAGTGCATTATTTCCCAAGTGTTAACAAATTTCAAAACTAACAACTTATGGAAAACTCTATTTCCATGACAACCATGCTGTATGCACCAGAGTTCTACTTAGCCCTTCCAAATATAAAACTTTGCCATTAACACACTGGTGCACTTGAGTAATTTACAGAAAGACAAGTGAGCTAAAATTAACTTGTTTGCATTGCTAAACTATGAAATTGCAATAAATTAAATGAAAGCCATTTGATGAAAACATAATATTATCTACCTATAATGTCTTGTTAAACAGCCGCAGCAGATGTTTTCACCTCTTCATAACTTGGCTATATAGGTTTGTAAAAATGTGTTCTATTTTGTTTTTCTGTAGAAGTTGTCAGGTTTATTTTCTGTTGGAGGTTGTCACATTTTGAGGAAATTTGGCTTTTCTGAAGTCAGCTTTAGAGACTTTACGTGCAGTTGGAACCTTCTCAAAGGTTTATGACTCAGGCTGTATGTAGCCTAAAGCACAATGCTGACTATACTTTTGGCACTCAGTAGATACGGCATGATAGACCGACCTGTGGTTTCTGTGAGCAACATTAGGTTAGCAAATTCAGGCTGAAGTGTGCTAGGCAAAATTGTGCTCGAATGGATAAAATTTTACTGAAAGAACTATTGCCACTTGTTTTGGTAAAGCCAGCTGAGTGAGACAACTTTAAAAGCCAGGTCCTTCTGTCATTATTTCTTGGTACAACCCTTCTTCAAAACCTGCAAATGAATCTTTGTAATTTAGATTTTAAAAAACTTTGCACTAAAGCCTATAGTTCTGGGGTATGTTGTCAGATATCTCAATAGATGTAAAAGTCCCCCTAGTCTTTAAAAAAGGTTATTGTACAGAAGATGAGCAGGCTGTTGCAAAGATGAATTATCTTATATAACTAACATTCAGTGTCATTTGACTCATTTTTCCTTTTACCATTTTAGTGATTGCCATTGATATCGATCCTGTTAAGATTGATCTTGCTCGCAATAATGCAGAAGTTTATGGGATAGCAGATAAGATAGAGTTCATCTGTGGAGATTTCCTGCTGCTGTCTTCTCATTTAAAGGCAGATGTTGTCTTCCTCAGCCCTCCTTGGGGAGGACCAGACTATGCCACTGCAGAGACCTTTGACATTAGGACAATGATGTCTCCTGATGGATATCCTTTGGAAGTCCTAAGAGTTTCCACTCAATGGTTGTGGAAGGCGGCGGGGGCGGGCGGGGGGGTTGTGTGGAGGGTATGATTAGAGAAATTCGTGAAGAAAGGAGGTGTTTGCTAATAGCCATTTGGTAGACTCCAGTTCATTTTTGTATATCTTTGCATTTTCCCTGTTACTCTTCCAAGATACTGAAGCAAACCATTATTCTATGACCAATAGCATTTATTTAGCCCTTTCTTCACTCTCTACTCGCCAGAGGCATCATCTGTTTGACTCTAACAGGAAATGATTTCTAAATTGCTACTTGTCTTAGAATATAGGCTGCAATGGCCAGAGTTTCTTGTTTGTTCTTTAGCGGGAAGAGTTGGATATTGTACACTCATGTTCCTTCTATTTTCACATTATTTCTGACTCTTGGTTGCCTTCCACCAGGATAATAGATTAAATAGGCTTAACTTCTAATCTCTGATTTACCAGGGACAGTATGCTGTTAAATTTCAAAATCTGATACTTAATTCTCTTTTAGGTTTCATTAGAGGATTTAAACTCATGCCTTATGCAACATATCAACATACATTTGGGTAGTGATACAAGTAAAGAACATGGCTCTCTGATCACAATTTAATTGCTGTTATTGTTACTTCTCCTTAACTGCTCTCCACCTTTGAAATTTTCAGGCTTTCCCAGAAGATCACTAATAATATTGTTTATTTTCTTCCAAGAAATGCTGATGTTGACCAGGTAAGCCATTACTGAAGAACCTCTATTACCCTCCAGCCCAACTATTGCAATGAATGGTCAGAAAATGATACAAAGCGTTTCCTTATCTGAGAACTTATTTATGAGAAGTCCCTGGCTTGTTGACTATTATTAGAAAACTGGATGTATCCAGCAGTTAGATCCATGGCTGTTTCAGTGTCATCTTCACAGCTTCTGGCACACATATACATTAATAGAGCACTGTAGGTTTTTAATAATCTGTATTCAAAGGAAATTGAGTGCTGCATAATCAAAGAGGCCAAGAATAATCTTTGCTGAAATCTACCTTGAAAATAGTGATTTTAGGTATTTCTCAAAATAGTAGACAACAGAAAAATAGAAACTGATGATTAATTTAGCCAGCAAAATTTAAACTATAGTCTTAGAGAATAGAACAGTTGATTAACATCCAAAAAGTCCTTATTCACTTCTTACCATAAACATTTATTTTAGTCACGTTTTTCCCTGCAAGAATTGGATCTGGTGTAATGACTGGCTCATTACAGATTTGATGATTATTTGGAGCTTTGGTTGCTTCTTCTACAAATATGTATTGCATATCTGCTTTGTGCTGGGCACTCTAGTAAAAATCTTCTGTCTTTCTTGTTGTAAGTTTTGCTATAATGTTGCTAGGTGTGGGCTTTTCCTTGTCTCCTGTGTACTCTGAAAACTGGCCCTATTTCATTCCAAAGTTTTTCATCTTTTTCTATTCTAGAGAATTTATCTCCATTATTCTTTCACCTGTGTTCTCCTTTTCCTGAGACATCTGTTATGTGGATGTCAATCCTCCTTATCTTTATTTTCTGGGTGTTTTGCCCCTTCATTTTCCCTTCTAGGGATTACCTCCATCTAGTCTTCCATCTTTTTTTTTTTCCCCCAAAGATTTATTTCATCTCTACTCCCCACCCCCCCCACCGGCTTGTGCTCGCTGTGTCGATTTGCTTTGTGTTTTTCTGTGTCTGCTTGTCTCCGTTTGTTGCATCATCTTGCCATGCGGGCTGTCAGCTCACGGCGCCACGCGGGCTGGCCGGCTTGCCCTTCACAAGGAGGCCCCACGAATCGAACCCAGGGCCTCCCAAATGGTAAACAGGAGCCCAACCAACTGAGCCACAGCTGCTTCCCTTCCATCTATTATTGATCCCATCCAGCATGTTTTTTATTTCAACTATTTTTTAGTTAATTATCTGCATCGTCCATTGTTTTCTTCTTTTGTATGGTAATAACTTATCTCTTGTATGTTAGGCAAATTTTAAGTTCTTAATCTGTTATGTCTTTTCTGCATTTGATGTAATTTATAATCCAGTCTATTGTCTTTCTTCCATGAAATATTCATCATCCTCCTATGTCTTGTTTTCCCCAGGGATTTATTTTCATATGGGGTTATCACCTCTTCTTAGGTGATGCAAAAGGATGAAGTCAGGCCAAATTCAGTGGTTGTCAACCCTGGCTGCACTGTAGAATCAATCACCTGGGAGACATGAAAGAACTGTGGCTATCCAGACCCATCCAAGAGATTGATCTAATGGTTTTTAAAAGGTTTCTGGGTCAATTCTAATGTACAGCCTGGGATGAGAACCACTGTCCTAGCCTGTGTCAGCCCAGGATGCCTGCCAAGGATGGGGATGGGTGAGTTCTGGGATTGCTGACCCAGGCCACGAGGTCACAGTAATTATATCACCTAACACCAGCTTAGGACCTAGCTCCCCTGAGAGAGGGGCTGGACAAAAGCAGCATTTAAATTGCTCCTCCTTAGCACATTCTCTCAGCTTCTCACAAGCACAAGACTTCTTTCTAGATAGACTGTCCTAGTTTTCCTCCTGAATATAAACCAGAGCTCTCAGTTTCTCCTGGTGAGTCAGCAGATGCTGTTTGTAAGGTGGCAGTAGGTAGGGAGGAGCAAGAGCAGAATTTCAAGTTTTCCTTCTTCCGGTTTTATCTTCTCACAATCACATTGCATCCTGCCCCAGGCCAAATCACTACTTTCCAGCCCTTACACACACACACACACACACACCCCAATTTAGAACATCCAGGGTCTCGCCAAAGGTTTCTCAGTGTTGTTGGTTTTTTAAAAAATATATTTTGTTTGTTTGTTTGTTCTACTTTGCTATTTTCCCCCTATAGTGTCTTCAGAGATGATCTTGAGGGAGTCAGTAATGGAGCTAGTATGGGAATTAAAAAGGAATTAAAAGATAAATCACAAGAATGCAACATTAGGAAAGGTAGAGATGAAATGCTCAGGATTTCTGTTGACTGACATCAGGAATGGCTTCTGGGTGATGCGACAAAGTAAAGGAGGATTTGATTGTTAGGAGTTGAGAAGATAGCAGGAACATTGTTGACATGGAAGTGGCAATATGTGGGTTATGTTCAGATAATGGCTGAATAAAATAGATATTAAGAGTTAGGCAGAGCCGAGTGTGCATCTCATCCCTGCTACTTATTTGCTTTCTGTGGGTGGTTATTAGCCTCACGGTGGTTCTGAGGAATAAGTGAATTATGTAGGTAAAGCATTTATCACAGTGCCTCTGACCCATAAGCCCTCATCAGAGTCTTATCTATTATTCAGAAGATCCTGCTATAAAGTTACTGTGGAAAGAATTTAAACTTTAGTAAGATTTAAAGAGGGCTAATATGAAAAGATGGCATGTTTTCTCTAGGTGAAACAATAAACAGCTCTAATATGTGTGAAATGATTTAATTTAGGAATAAATATCCCAGATAGTACATTTCTCTGCCTCCTTCCAGAAACCAGACCCACTGGTTTCTGTTGAACTTATTCACATGTTAATTGGTCAGACTCTCCTACTCTTGGTTTATCTACTTAATCTTTAGAACCCTGGTGCTCAGCTCTGGCTGTGCATTAGAATCAATCTGAGTGGCTTTTTAAAAGTACAGTCCCTGGCCTACAGGGGAAGATTCTCTGGTTTATTTTCTGTGATGGGTCCCAAGCATGAGTATTTTTTACAGCTCCCTAAGTGTTTCTATATGATTCCACAGCTGAGGTTTTCTGGGTTAAAAGAAGAGTAAATGAAATTTAGTAATTATTTAAGCCTGAGCTCCTCCCTTCTGAGTTAGAGGAGATTAAATTAGATCTTGCTGCCGTCTATTTATGAACCATTGTGTCTAAATGTTAGGCCTTCCAAAACTACACGTGCCATATCAGCTACAAGAAACAGGTGCTGTCCTCTTGCTTCATGCATTTGATACTGCTACTCATGTGATTCAGAGCTGCATTTTAGACTCCAAGATAAGGTTGGGCCTATTGATTCCATAGTTCTTGCTTTAATATGTAAATATTATTCTCCGTCACTTATCTCATAATAGGCTGTATGATCTTTGCTGGACTATATTTGTTACCCTTGTATTAAACAAAGACGGGTTCATTTGGGTACTTGAATGACAATAGGAAATTCACTGCTCAGCCAAAGGTACAGTGATTAATTTTTTCCTTGTTAAATTAACACTTGCCCAAGAGAAAGAGCTAACTTCTTCCTTTAATTTGTGGTTTTGGTTCACTTTTAAAAATTGCCAAATTTAGGGTTTGTAGCTCATTCACGTTTTCTGCCTCTAGAGGGAGTAAGGACACCAGAGAAAAATAAAAGTCAAAAAGGAAGCTGGCGAGATTTCAACTATATTGTTTTGATACTGCGTTTAGATTGAATTACAATGAGAAATCAACTCTTTCTTTTTTAAAATGGAGAAAAATCATTTCATACATAGGATTTAAAAAATGAGGTAAGAGGCAATATTACAAGACTGGAAGAGGTCCCAGAGTTATAGAGAAGTAGACTTTTTGTTAAAGAACGTTAAATGTCCCAACAACCTGAACCTACAAATTGGTTAGGTTCCCAAAGTTTATGAGTCTGCTGTCTGAAACTCAGGCTGCATTTTTCCCATAAAGGACAGTTCATTTCAAACTACAAAAGCCTAGAGCTATAGAAGTTATATCATTTATAAACATAAAACTTAATTAGAAGGGGGAAGTTACCTGAGAAGAACATAACCGGCCATTCTCACACAAGTCATTAGCACTTCCCGTGCTTTTCAGTAGGGGTTTGTATGCGTAGTGCATTGTACATGAAGACCTGAAATAAACATAGAATGGCCAAGTGTGCCCCTAAAAGGTTTAGGTGCCTTCTCTGAATACTGAACATCCCTTAATTACAGAGCTTCCCCCCCCCCTCAGTTTTACTTTGAAAATTTGGCATTGTTTGGTTGACTAGATCTTATGTTCACATCATTCAGAATTCAAAAGGCATTTCTGGGGAAAATCTCCTACCTCTATTTCCTAGCCACTCCGTTTCCCATCTCCCAGGCAGCCAATATTACCAGTTTCTTAGCTATTCTTCTAGAGTCCTTTTATGCATAGTAAGCAAATATAGATGTGCTTCTCTCCCCTTTTTTCCTCATACAACTTGTAGCGTATTATACCTTACTTTTTTATTTAATAAAATTTGAAGATCATCTTTTATCGGTATATGTAAAGAGCTTCCACATTCTTTGTTATGATGACCTGATATCCAATTGTATGGGTAGGCCATAATTTTAATTTAGGCAGTCTCCTATCAATGGATGCTTGATTTAGGTGACTTTCATTATTTGCCTCATTGTATAACCGCATAATGCATTTAGAATTTTGAAAAATATTGTCCGGTATTACTTAGAGACCATATTGCTTCATACTCCAACCAGCAATATAAGATAGTGCCCTTCTTCCCACATCTTCAGCCGATACAGTATGTCACCATGCTTTGTAATCTTTCTAATGTGACATTCCCTTTGACTTTGAAATATCACTTTACCTTAAGTTATTTTTCTTTTGCGTTAACCTGCTATTAAGTTGGGTTTTTGGTTTTGGTTTTTGGTTGATTTTTTTTTTTTGAGGTACCGGG
>JAQZBX010102136.1:0-11190 GCA_029593785.1 Cabassous unicinctus | reverse complement strand
TGCATATTGTGAATTAGGCAAAATCTAATTTCTGTGTCTCCTGTTTTCTCTTCTTTCTCTATTTCCCAGGAGCCCAATTTTCCCATGATTCTATCTTCCTAAGTAGGTCAATGAAGAAAGAATTTGATAAAGCAATTCTCTGTGAGGTTATTAATGAGTCTCTGATTCACCCTTCCAGGGATGTTTACATTTTAAAGTTAAATAACAGAGAAGAAAGTAGTTAATATTAGTGGGGACCTAAATGGAATTCTGTATCCTTATTATTACCTAATATAATTGGATGTAAAGTAACACATTCTTTAAATCAAGAGGAATTTAGATAATTCTGGGCATAGATGATTTTCACACATTTGACTGAATCGATAAATCAAGTGATATTCTATAATTAATAAATGGATATTAAATAAGGCATAAAAGGTATCTTTGCCAGGTTTTAAAAATATGGGTGATTTTCTGACTTTTTATTTTTTCTTTTCCTTTTCTTAAGTTTCTAAATGTTTGACAGTATACATAAATTAACACTTCATACTCCATAAAGGAAACCTCAATAAATTCCAAAATACCAAAAATTTACACAATATATCTCTGACTACAATTTTGTTATGAAAATTTGAAATCAATAATGAAAAGACGAATGAAAGTACACATATGTCTAGAAATTAATATATTAATTAGCCCTTATGTTAAAGAAAAATCACAACAGAAATTTATGAAAAAATATATGTAATCAGATAATAACTAAACCTATATATTGGAAGAATGTAGAGATAGTGAAATGTGAAGGAAAATGCATTGCTTAAATACATTCATAAGAAAACACAAATAATAGGAAACACTGAAATATGAGTATTTACCTCAAGAAGTTGAAAAAAGAAAAAGGAAACAAGAAAAGTTATAGAAAGAAATAATTATGATAGATAACCAAATATTAGAAACAATAATATCAGTAAAATGGGCTTATGTCTAGCAAGACTAATTTTAAAAAAGAAAGGAACTGAAGAAAAAATACAAAATGGAAAATTCAGAGCAAATACAGAAAAAGAAAAATTATTATTAACAATTATATATAATAAATATAATACCTTAAAATGGATAATATTTGGAAGAGTAACATGCAAGAATTGGCACAAAAAATCTCTCATACCTCAAGAAATTTTTACCAAACTTCAAGTGACAAACATACCCTCCCTTAAGATGTTCCAGATAGTAAGAAAATAGAAAATGATGTCCCCAACCCAATTATTGAAATTAGTATCCTCTTTATTTCAAAACTAAATAGAAGAAAAAATCATAGACTCATTTCATTAATGAACATGCAATGATGCAATGATCTTCAATGAAATATGTGTTAACTAAACAGAAAAGTGCAGAAAAAATAGTACACATCACAATCAAATGGATTTTGTTTTAAAAATTCAAGAACAGGTTATGAGCATAAAATCTATCAACATGATTTAAAATCTTAGAAGTCTAAGAGAAAAAAAGCAAAGTTATTTCAATAGATTCAAAAATGCATTTAATAATTAGTACCCAGTAATAAAGATCTTCATAAAACTTGTTATAAAATGGAACTTTCTTAGTTTTACAAAAGCAATATACCAAAAACATACAATGAAATTAATTAATGCAAACAATTTATATAAGGTATAAGGTAAGGATGCCCAAACACTAATATTCTTAAAGCAATAATGGAAGTCTTGTCTAATGCTATATGACAAGGAAAAAAGCATAAGATTTTAAAGAAATGAAAGAAGAGAGAAAAAGTCTTCAATTTTATAGATGATATCAAGTATGTAGAAAACCTATTCGAATTGACAATCCATTAAAAGAAATGAGAAAGTGAGCTAGGTGGTAGTTACAAAATCATCTTACAACAATCAGTAGTATTCCATCAACAACAGACTAGAAAATAATGTACTTATGGTTCTTATTGTTACTGCAAATGATATATAGAAATCAGTCTAAGAACACTTTTGTAGAAACAAAAATTAAAACTCCATTTTATAACATTAAAAAATAGGATAAATATGTGTATAAACAATTATTTTGATTGGAATAGTGCAACCAAATAAAGATGGCAATTTGTTCTCTATTTAATTTACATATTCAGTGTTCTCCCAATCAAAATTCAAGCTGGTATTTTTTATAAAATCAATGAATTCAGTTTCAACTGCCCATGGGAAAATAGTCTTCAAATAGCTAAATCATTTGGAAATAATAAAGAGGAGCCATTTTTTTGACTCTTCCTCTGACAGGAAGAGCTATATCAATAGGATGTCTTCCAGGATTAATGTACTAATATTCATTCTTCAACCTTTAGACAGACTGGTTGGAAATTCTTGAATCTGGAATCATTCCATAAGCTTCCTGGGCAGTAGTAGTTCCTTGGGTCTACTCTGTAAGAGAGGTATATTCCAAGAGGCCCAGCTTTGAACCCAGAACTTCAGCCACCACAATGATTTTGTAAGCACCCAATTCTCTGAATTAAAACTCTTTCTACTGAAAAAAAAAATCTGCAGTGGTTTTTATTTTCTGCTCTAAAAGATGACTGATAAAGGATGACATATCAGATACTAAGACATACTCTGAACTCATAATAATAAAAACAGTATGTTACTAGTGAAGAATACAATAAATAGACCCAACAAAAATGTGGTTAAAGAAAATGATCAATGTATAGGTTGAGCCTTGAAATGTAATAAAGAAGGAAACACAAATCAATGGGAAGAAGAAGGGTCTTATAAGAAATGAAGTTGCAAAATGGGACTTACTATTTGGAGAAAAAGAAAGCTAAATGCCTACCTTTTTTAAAGATCCATGTACTCTAAGATTATGTATGAAACACTTTAATATTGGTACTTATGGGACAGAGAACAAAATTGGGAATTGGGGAGGAAGGAGGAAAATAAAATTAATGAGAATGGTCTTGCTCAGGTCATGATCGACAAAAAGTTAACAACTGAGGAATATGATTAACATAACAATATGAAATTTGAAAAATAGAAAACAGAATCTCACAACTGGGACTCAAACCCAGGCCGCATCACACATGAGGTGGTGTACTTTGTACCACTCCTCACTTCCTCACTTAGTGATGATTTCCCCTTTCTTTCTCTACTTTTAAACACCCACATATTGTTAGAAATTGGATGAAGGTGGTGATGCAAAATATTTTTCAATGGTAACTAAGACTAGCTAACTTTGAAAATTCCGAACCTATTCTTTGTTTTTGTAAGGCAACAGAAAGGCATGACTTAAATGTCATCAAATGCCACCCTTGCTTAATTATCAATGAAAGAGAATAAAGGGGAGAAGACTTTATCATCATCTCCACATGGAAAGTTTATCTGGGACTTTGACTCGTGTACTCCAATCCCTGATGCTTGGACCAGAGCACACTCTTCCTGGTTCATCAATTGCAACAAATGTACCACACTAACATAAGATGCTATTAATAGGGGAAAATGTGGGAGGGGGAGAGGGTGGGTTTTATGGGAATCCTCTATACTTTCAATGTAACTTTTCTGTAATCTAAAACTTCTCTAAAAATAAAATTAATTTTAAAAAGTAATGGCATCTGAGCTGGGCTCTGAGCCTCATTGGAGTTGCAACACCTACTCTCCAGTTCATTGGACTCTCCCAGACAACTAACGAGAAGGTGAGGATGGACAACCACCACACCAAGGAACTGAGTCAGTCTACAACTGCAAGCAAGAGAGTCCCATCCATCAGCCATATGGGATTGAAGCCCCCTCTAAATTAGAAGTGGAGTAGACATCACCATCCCAGAATCCTTAGGATTGGGGAATAAAATATGGACTAGAGTGGATTTACTGGTATTCTACTATAGACTTATTGTGATTCTAGCAATGGAAGAAATTATATCATAGATGTGGAGACAGTGGCCACTGGAGGTGCTAAAGTGAGGGAGAGGGAAAAGAGGTGTAATATGGGGACATTTTCAGGACTTGGAATTGTCCTGAATGACATTGCAATGACAGATACAGGCCATTCTATATCCTGCCATAACCTACAGAGTTGAGTGGGAAAGAGTGTAAACTACAGTGTAAACTATAATCCATGCTTAGTGGCAATGCTCCAAAATGTGTTCATCAATTGCAATGAATGTACCACACTAATGAAAGAAGTTGTTAATGTGGGGAAAAGTGGGAGGTGTGGGGAGTGGGGCATATGGGAATCCCTTATATTTTTTCATGTAGCATTTTATATAATCTATGTATCTTTTAAAAATAAATAAAAAATATATTTTAAATAAAAGTAACGGCATCTGAATGTAGGTATATACGTATAGGGGAAATGTTTGGTTGTATATATGGTAATAGAATAATTTTTAAAAAAAAATCCATGGAACCGCATTACAAAAACCATGAACCTCAAGTTAAATCATGGACTATAATTAACAGTACAAGATAAAAATATGCTTTTACCAATTGTAACAAATGTACTACATCAATGCAAGGTGTTAATAAAAAGGTGGTGTAAAGGAATCCTTCTAAGCATGATTGTGCTGTAAACCCACAACTTCTCTAATAAAAAAAAAATAATGGCAGATTTATGGGATGCTGAAGGACTTCCTGTTTAGAGTCAATTGTCCTTTTCTTTATTTGATTTACTGTTTCTCTGTGCACAGGGGCAGACTGGAGCTCTGTTCTCTGGGGAATATCCAAATTGTTAATTTGATTACTTTAGCCCTCAGAGGGAATGGATGGCTTCCCTAAAAACAATTATGGAGATTCAACCATGAAGTTTCCTCCAAAAGAGACATTCTGAATTCATGCTGCCTGAAAGAACCTGGTCAGGGTTTAATTCCATCAAGGCCAAGACACATTTTCCATTAGTGAATCCTTCTTTAAACTGTCATCTTTGAAAGACTGGCTCATCTATAGATCATAAAATATTCAAGATAATTAAGATCTATAAGCCTGTATGTCTATAATCCAGAAGTTTATTTTGTGTCATTATTAAGAAATAGTCCCATTATTTTTAGTTCAAATGTTGCATGTATAGGGTGTATACACACTGCAGATAGCTAGCTAGCTATAGATTAGATATAACAGATAGATGAGAGATAGATAGATAGATAGATAGATTATAGATAGAAAATAGACATGCTAAATGAATAGATAGGATGGATGGATGGATAGATGGAGTGAATCATTTGCTTAACAAAGGTTCTTTGAATTTTAGTTTTAGTTCTAGGAATCAAAGGAAAACAAGATGGACAGACTACATGGGATTAAAATCTGAAGGGAAATAGATGACAAAAAAAAATACACAGAATAATAACTTCAGATAATGATAGTATTTATAACTATGAATAAAATAAAATAAGAGTGGCTCTGGTTGGGGACAGATTGCCTTCAAAAAGGTTATCAAGGAGAGAGGGTCTCTCTAAGGAGGGTCATTGAAACCAAAATTGAATTGTGGGAAGGAGATAGCCCTTCAAAGTTGTGGGTGAAGACTGTAATAGCACAGGAAACAAGATGGTCAAAGGCTCTGAGGCAGAGACATGCATGGCATGTATGAAGACTAGAAAGAAGGCCAGTGTGATTGTGTATAGAAAATGATCAGAAGGTGGTAGAAGCTGATGTTTGGTATGGTCACAGTTATCTGGTCATATAGGACCCTATTCTCCACAGACAGAGTTTGGATTTTATTGTCATTGTCATGGAAATCCTTCAGATACCCTGAAGAAGAAGAGTGATAATGCTCTTAATAATCTCTGAAATATGACTCTGAAGTATTACAGGTAGACTGTAGGGAAGAAAAAGAAGAAGAAGAAAGGCCCATGAGTAAACAAGAGATAAAAGTGGCTTGTACGGGTTTTAGCAGAAGATATGGTGAAGAGTGGCTAGATTTGGATATATTTTAGAGGTGCATTTAACATTTTTTTTGATTGGTTGGAATCACAAAAGTTGGTAGATGGTGTTGGTATTTACTGATTTGGGGAAGTTAGGACAAGCATATTGATAGGGAGTACGGGTGAAATGAAGATAGATAGACAATTGCATTAATCCAGGGATGAAGAGTCAAGTTGGAAATATAGACTGAAAATTGTTATATATGGATAGACTATAAAGCCAGAAGACTACAGGAGAATACCTAGGTGGGGAGTGTAGATAGAATACAAAATGAGCCAAGAGTAGAACTAGTCAGATGTAGAGAGCAGGTAAGAGAACTACCCTGCAAAGGAAATTGAAAAAGAGTGACAAGGAAGGTAGGAGGAAAACCAAGAGTGTGTGTAATGGAAGTATAGAGCAAATAGGGAAGTACTGTATGAAACATTGCTGGCAAATAAAATGAAGGTAAAGAACCAACCAATTAATTTGTCAAAATGGAAGTTGTTTGCAGCTTTGACAAGAGCTATTCACTCGATGGAAAAGATAAAAGCTCAATTGGAGTAAAGGAGGAGAGAATGAGAGGTGAGAAATGTGGAGTAGTGATTAACCAAATCTCTGAAGGAAATTTTAATGCAAATCAGAAAATGCAAAATGCTAGCAACTGGAGGGAGACGAGTGGTCAAAGGAGGGAATTTATTTTTAAAGGCAAGTATATACACTGATGGAACAATCTGGTAATGAGAGAAAAGAATGATGGCAAGGAGAAAGGAGACACCCTCATATATGTGTATATGTGCACATGTGCATTTGTGCATATGTATATCACCACATATATCGTTTGTACAAAGTACAAATGCATAGCAACACCTGAGTGTGTCAGAGACACCAAAATGTGTACCCACCAAGATTAGATGTTTTTGAGCAAACCATATTTCAATCTTTATGCAAATTACCTACAAAGAATCTTTCCTAGCTGAATATCCCCATGACTTCTTACAGAATTAGATGGGGGAAATCGATAACTATAATCCCAGGAATCCACTATGAAGCTACTTGGACAGACAGTAGAAAGCAAAGTTCAGAGGTTCCCTTTATATTCACTTGTTGAGAATCACTGACAGGCTTTATCTCTCTTGTGTTCCAAAAGGCCCTGAGCACATTATGAGCCTACCAGCAACATTCCTATGGAAAGGAATTCTACAGCAGGCCTCTCTCAAATAAGCAGAGCAGTTGTGTTGACCTTGGAGTCTTTCTGGGGTCATGGCTAGTGAAATTAAACTTCCTTTTTCAACCATGAGATTGAACTTCTCTTACCCTAACTTTCATAACTTATGAAGTGGGGATAGCAATGCCTCCTACATAGTATTGTTTTAAGGATTAATTTCAAAAGTGTAATATGCTTAATGCACTCTAGGAGCTTGATAATTGTTATTTCCCTTCAACACCATTGGCCTCGAGTGACTAAGAATAAATTTGGTAAGCCTGGGTACATGTTTTGTCACTCTTGCGTTGGACAAATGACACGTCAGAGGCATGGGGTAACGGTTGAGTCTGGAAAGAGTGAAACATGTTATCACAGAGAAAGAGAAGTGATTCATCATTGGGGTAGGTCTACTCTCTGTTTCTTATCATTTCTGCTTCCTCCATCTGGTAGATCCGATGAGGAGGAAGTTGGAAATATCGAGTAACAACCTCATAACACTAAGATCCATTGTTGCTCTTTCTGCCTCTATAGCCTCCATCCTGGTATGATTAGCATCATCCAAAGAATTCTCTAATGATGGAGAAGGCCCAGGGAGAGGTGTGAACTTCTTTCAGGGGAATAATTTTAACCTTTGCTCACACCATTACCTGTTATCTAAATGACTGCATTGTATTCAGAATGGTTGTTCTTGCTGAATGTCAGCTCTTTTTCATCTCTTTCTTGGAAAATTTTAAGAGATTCTTAACTTTGTTCATCTTTCTCTGACATTCCATCTTAAACACTGAAGACAAACATTTCTCCCTAAAATATAGAACTCATTGTATCTTTCTTTAGCTCATAAATGTTCACTGCTCTATCACATCCTATGTACCTTTGAAGGCCCTTCATTATCCTATCTCAAAACTCATTTTTCACTTCATCTATCAGATAACACCTTGAACAATATGCTTCAATCACTGGCAACTAATTGCCATTCCTGAATCACCATGTACTTCAAACACAACCCAAACATGTGTTTCCTTCTCACAATCCCAAATCAGAATTACCTTCATTCCAACCTCTTACTTCTATAACATGTTTTTTGTGCTTCTCCTTGGGAAATATTGAATATTAAATGCTGTTGTGGCATAGTAAAAATGCCACATGACGACATCAAAATTAACATTCCAGTTTCATGATTTTATTAGCAAATATGACGTTGCCAAGTTTTTATCTTCTCTTAGCTTTAATTTTCACAGTTATATGATCTCTAATTTTTAAAGCTACTGCACTGACTCTGTATAGTGCTTTTTGTAAGGGTGTATTCATTCATTTACTTAAATCTGTTTCCATAGCCATCTCCCCTCTATGTTTAAATTTTTTTCTTGAGGCCAAGAGCTTTGGCTCATATAAGCTTTCCATAAATGTTTGTTAAATTTAAAAAGAGTGAAACATTTTTACCATAGCCCACATTTGAATTCAACTCTTTGAACACAATTGTGTAATTTCCCCCTCCAATCTGTTGCCCGGAGAATCATTCTTACCCTAAACCTCATAATCCCTTTTCCATCCTTTGACCTGTTAAGTAATTGAATGACGTTGCAATGACAGACACAAGCCATTTTATATCTTGTCATAATTTACAAAATTGTGTGGGAAAGAGTGTAAACTACAATGTAAACTAAAAGCCACACTTACTGGCAATGCTGCAAAATGTGTTCATGAATTCTAACAAATGTACCACACTAATGAAGGACATTTTTAATGTGGGAGGGGTAAGGAGTGGGGCATATGGGAATTCCTTATATTTTTTATGTAACATTTATGTAATCTAAGTAAATTAAAAAGTATATATTAAAAAAAGAAAAAAAAAAAAAAAGAAATATCAAGGTACTAAGTGGCTAGATTCAGAATTCAAGGAAGAACAGTCATCTTTAAAGCGAACAAGAGAGGTTACATGGAGAATCAAATGTAGAGAAGACAATCCACCAGCTCAAGACTCTCCTCTCCCTGTGGGTGAATGATGAGTGCATCTACAATTCAGGCAGAAATGGTCATAAGGGACCCAGAGTTTTTAGACAATGATAGGAGTGGGAAGATTACAAAATCTTGTGTGTATGAAAGGAATGTAATCAGCCTACAACATAGAAAAGATAAATCCAAAAAGCAGGAGTTCGACAGCATATGTCAAACATTGCCTCAGGAGTGGAATTCTGATGCATGTAAAGAAGCACAAAGGAATTCAGCCCATTAGCCAGTCACAAACATCAATTTGGCCCCTTAGCTGTTCTGTGTGCTGAGACACTGTGTCCAGCAATTTTGCATCTTGTGTCCTCAAAGCATTTGTATTATAATGGAGGGAGATATACATTGAAGCATACATAAGTTAATAAATAAATGATAGTAATAATAAGCTGACACAAGAAAGGTAATAAGAATGTTGTATTTTTTGCTGGAATAGATTATTAATATGGCTTTATAATTTCCTGGGTGAACTATTTACTAAAAACTATCCACTTTCTTTTTTTATGATCCCAGCAGCGTTGCTAACTTGATTTGCCAGGTTTGCTAATCCATTGAATGCCCTAGAGAGAAAGTACCTACATTTTACTTATTCATAAAAAATGTCTCCCAATACCAATTAATAAATGTATCCAATGATATGACCTATTTGATATTTAATGTTGCATTTACACAAGCTTCAAAGGAAAGAGGGATAATAAAAGCCACTTCTGACAGTTATGCAAATGTAATGAGTTAATTCCTGAGAACTTCTTAACACTGTGTATGGCCTAGAGAAAACCTTAAATAAATATCAACCATTACTATTGCTTCAGTGCAAGTCAAATAAAGTTGTTTATCCTGGACATTTCCTTTGAGTCCTACCAAATCTGGCTGCCCTGAAGTGTGTGGACATGAAATTCTCCAAAGACTGTGATGCCAACCACAAGAACTCGTCAAGCAGCCTCCTTCTCTTTCTTCTTCTCATCTGTCTCTGACATTTAAAGTAGGAGTGAAACCCAGTAAACAGGCTTCTCTAGACAGTGAAGTGCTGGACTCTAAGCAAAGACCATTGACTGAAGAATGAGAAGGTGTATCTGCAACTGCATAGGATTGGAATGGAGAACCCCAACCTTGAATGTTCATTCAATTACAAACTAAATGATTAACTTGCACAAACCAAGATATTGGCATCTCTCTGAGTCTCAGATATCTTCATTTACAACATGACAGAATTGGATTTGCTTCCTTTTGCTGATTTAACTTTAGTAAGATGAGAGAAGTTTGTGGCTATTCCCAAAGAGACTGGGAACCTTTCAGAACATGGTAGCAGATACTATTGGGAATGTTTAAATATCAACACAGGGAAGAAGCTGATGAAAAACTGAAAGCTGCTTTGAGTCTCAGTATCCCAAAATGATCGTTTTATACTCTGCATCGTTTGTTTTAAATGAGAATTGTGAGTGCTTCTTTGTAAATATCAGAAAATATATAACAAGAACCTTCTTTCTGCAGAGCATTTATGCAAGGGTTTCAGGGATTTCAAAGAGAATAAAAGCACTGTGCTTGTGGTAAAAAAAACAACAGCCCATAATCTGAAAGACATATACACATGCAATCGTGGCACCAAGCAGAATATGTTGCATCATAAATGTATATAAACTTTTTATAGGAACACAGAGTTATTGAAAGAATAATTTCTTCCAAATATCATGAAGGCATTGCAGTTGAAATGGGCATTGGAGAATGAATATTTTGACAAGTAAAGATGGTTGAAAATGAACTCTGACAGCAAAAGCACAGAGGCTGGAAAATAAAAAGATTAGCAGGTGGTCAGGTTTGACTAGGGAATAAAGTCTACAAAATACATTTATGGAGGAAAGGGAAGACAAGGATGTTTAATTAAACTAATTAAGCACACACTCTTTAAATCCCTACTTTGTCCTCAGCTCTAAGGAAGCATGGGGGTACAAAAACATACTCAAAGTGATATTTCCCCTGGCAAGTCGCACTATCAGTTATAAAATACCTAATTATAGACTGGGTGCTAGCAAGATGATGGAGACAATGCCCAAAATGATAAGAGAAGGAAGTGATTAAAACAGAATACAAATATGAATAGACACTTATCTATAATATGGGTAA